>CABHPP010137814.1:10914-40183 GCA_902168425.1 Peromyscus attwateri | reverse complement strand
ACACACACACACACACACACACACACACACACACACACACTACTGACTAATATTTCATTTGAAGAAAGTTTCTATTATAGAAACTCAGTTTTTAGCACCATTCATTTCTGCTGTTCTTAGATTTTGTGCACAGCAGGCTGTAGCCTACAGACACACTGTTGAGTACAGAGGGCTTTTTTCAATATGAAAATTGTTTGGGAATGATAAGAGGCCTGCATGAGTAATCAGCACAGGTAGAGAAGAGACTCCAGAGCAGGTGGACTTCCCTGAAATGTGAATGATGCTGTTCTTCGCCCGAGGACCTTGTTAAATCAAAGATTGCTAGATCCCACATCAAAGTCTCTCATTCAGAAAGTGTGGATGAAGCCCAAGAATTCACATTTTTTCTTTCCTTTTCTTTTACGTGTGTGTGTGTGTGTGTGTGTGTGTGTGTGTGTGTGTGTGTGTCCGTGTCTTGTGTGGAGGTCAGAGGGCAGCTCGTGGGAGTTGGCCGTCTCCTACCATACGGGACTTGGGGACTTAGCTTAGGTCATCAAACTTTGCTGATTGCAGGCATCTTTACCTGCTGTGTGCTCTCTCTGGACCAGGAATTTGCATTTCTAATGATCTCCCTGGTAATATCATTGCTACTGGTCCAGGGCCCACACTTCAAAAACTGCAGCGTGGAGTCTAGACTGCTGAACAGGAGTTAAGCTCTGTATGAGGCCCCCAGGATCCTTCACGCTAGATTGCTGCTGTCAACCAAGAAAGGCTCCTCTCAAGCAACATTATCTAGCCAGAGAACAGAACATCCAAACTTTTTTAGGACATGGAAAAGCACCTAGAATGCTGAACAATAAGCCTGACCTCAGTGGGAGAAAATGATAGCAGAAAAGTGCAATGTCCTTACGACTGTCTTTGCCGTATAAAGCATGTGCTGCCTGAAGTCTCAATGTCATGCAGATGTGATGGCCAGTGATGGGGAGGGACTGAGTTTACAGAGGTTTCACAGCCACTCATCCGTTTGAAAGTAATTTATAAACATTGGGGTTTGAGGGAGAACAAACTCTGTGTTCTCTTTCATTGTACAAGTATTTATAAATGCCCACCATATGCCAGGCACCATGCCAGGCACTAGGGGAAAGGCACATGTTTGTCACCTTCAGCCAGAGAGGAAACAGAAAGTGAGATAAGAGCCAATGGAAGAACATGGAAAATTCTATGGAGGAGGAATGCTTTGTATGGACAGATAGGAACTCTGTTGTGGATGATGGGATTTGGGTCTGTTGGTAGGACATCCAGGGAGAGAAATCAGGATGTTACAAGTGTGCAGAACTGTAGCCTGGGCCTCCTTACCTATCACGGCTGTGGACAAGCTCTCCAGGAATGTGGATGAAATGGGAGACAGGGAGCATGGATGGTTACGGGATATAAAGAGGAAGGGGCAGGAAGGAAGGCCAAGGCCAACATTGGACCAATAGAAATGCAGATAAGATAGTGAATGAGATTAAAGACACTTGGATATTTCTGTCCTAAATAATACTTTATTTACGTGAACCAAGATCTCTTGTGTGATTTAGTCAGTATGCCCTGTGGGAAAGAGACAATGTGCCGGATGACTCACCACAGACCCGCTATGCTTCCCGGTTAGAATCCAGCCTCCCCCGGGGATTTTCATGCATCAAAGCATCTTACAGCAAAGAGAAGGTTGTTCTTCACGAACAGCCCCAAACTCTGATTCATAATGTCCCTAAGCATTTTCTCTCGAGACTGTTAGTTCTCAGTCACTTAGCGGGATACTGTAGGGTGAAGCACGTGAAGCAGGAAGCCAGTTCCCATCATTCAGCTCGTGGCTAACAGAACTGGTAGAGACTCACCCACACCCACGTGCACACACCCATGTACGTATTCATGCACACACGTCCACACACTCATTCACATGTGTACCCTGGTGCACATACATGTACAGTCACAAGCATATGCACACACTCACATGCACACACTTGTGTTCTCAAGAACTCATGTACACCTGGACATACTCACATACCCATGACATTCACACTTATGTGCACACACTTGCACACACAGATATCCTCACACATTCATGCATACACACTCATGTGAACACACACTCATGTGTGCACACACATTCACTTCTCCACTTCTTCATATTTTTTCACCCCTTTCTGTAGGGTACAGTCTCAAATATGGCTATCATGAGCTTTTACAGTCTTGAGTAAAAACCACTGCTTAGCTCCTCAGTGAATGCTTTCCCTCACACCAATACCTCCAAGTGTGGTTACTCACAGAGTGTGGTTCCTACACTCTGTGAGTTCACTCCATAGTGAATCCTGTCTCAAAACAAACTCAATGATTCCCATGGGGGTACAGGTAGTGGTCAAACATCCATCTGTACATTTAAGAAGGATACATTTATTTTACATAAAGTATATATCCAAGTTGGGGAACAAATGGCTCTTGAAGCACCCCTGAGAATCACGAAGATAAGTGACCACAGTGGAGCTGAGTAAACTTGAGGCGCTGTGCCCTGGACTAATATCAAATGTGCTTGTTAAATGAGAAAAGCCAGGAGAACCAGGCACGTGCCCTGAGTTTCCATTCCACGACATTCTGGAAAAGGCAAAACATAAAAGGACAAAGGATGGGTCAGTCTTTCTCAGGGCTCAGGTGGAAGGTTTGACCCAGGAAGCACCAGCACCACAAGGATTGTGGGGTTTAATGAAATTATACCTCCTGACTGACTGGCCTTACACAATAGCACAGGCTTGTCAGAAGCATAGAATCCTGCACCCCAAAGAGTACCTTTTACTATATGCAAATTTAAAACTAAACTAAATATTTATTTAATGTTGACCTCTACTAGGTATTATTTAGAAGGATACCACTGGAAAAAAAAACAATCCAACTTGTACTTTATGGCTACACACACGTACACACTACACACTTCTTTTGAAATTACTTCCATGTGGCTATTTATTTGCCTGTAATCTTACTCCAGGGGAGCTTGGTTGGTTTTCCCAAGGCACAGTAGACAGTGGCTGACATACACTTTTTTCTGAGGTGCCTCAAATTTCTACTTGTTCATTGAGAGAATTCTCCTGAGACAGAAGCATCACGGTGTTCTCAGAACCATATTCACACCCACTGCAGAAGAGCAAAGAGATAACGCATACTCCACTCGGTGGAACTATTCAGTGGCTGATGTGTGACTTAGGAAATAAATCCAGGCAGATGCTTGGACAAATGCAATACAAAAATGAGAGAGAGAGAGAGAGAGAGAGAACACAGCAAATGCCTCCTGGAATCCATGGGATTGAGATGTTTGCTGGAGTCTTCCATCCCTGTTTCCATGTCCATGATCAACTTCAAGGATGCACACTCCATTGCCTCACAGCCATTGCTCCTGGGCAGTGAACGCCCCTGCTCACAGAACAGCATGCTGATGTGTTTTCTCTTCCATTGTACGTCACATATTTGCTAATTCTTTCCCTCTATTCAGCATCCGACCCCAGCGATGGGGGATTATGGTATTAACTCTCTCCCCAGCACACACTCTTTGCAGCCTCCCACTAAATACTGTAAGCCTGCTACAGAGAGGAATAAAAGTGAAAGCACGCCGTCTGGCCTTAAGCTCAACACACAGAGGGTCGTGATCCAATTGGAAGGGAAGCAGAATTTTTAAAAAGAAAGAGGTTTGACCAAATTTTAATCCATGTCATTTTCATTTCTCGTTCCCTGTGGATTTGGGTGATTTTATTTACACTGTCGGCTTGAGCCTAGGGATTGGAAATCAGGCTTTTATGGAGATTATTAAAAGTACCTACAGTACACTAAAGGTTGGGCTAACTGAGAGATGCTTCTAAAAATATGAGCGTGAGTGCTCTGGTATCAGACAGCCCCGGCAACCATCTCATCCTGCTAACATCTCATCCTCTTCAGAAGGTTACTCTTGAAAGCTGGGCGTGTGGAAGCCCGTCACAGGCTGTTAGGGTATTTCTAATAGGTAGCAAATGACTGGGGATGGAGGTAAATTAGCATTAATCTGATGAGAAGGCAGCTCTTTATAGCATTAATGCCAATGCAGAGTAATCCCACGGCCCTTCTTCCCAAAGTGAGGGTACTGTGAAAGGGATGGGCAGAGCGAGAGCTCCTAGTATTTACTGGTGGGTGGGATGGCTGTGGCATCCCAAGAGCCTCCAGCCCATGTTTCATTTGGTCTAAGCTTCTCAGGAGCACTATGGGACACTCAGTTGCACACTGTCCTCTATGGACTTGGGAAGATAAAACGCTCCACCTCTGTCACATCCTTAAAGAGCTCAATAGATAAAACTGAAGTAGTTTGCCACATCTCAAACACCAGGTTCACACATGCTCTGATGAGGTGGCCCATTCAGAAACTTAGATTCCCAGAAGTCCAATCTTACAGAGCATCTGGTGATGAGGGACTTGCAACCTTGCAAATGTACACACTGTGACTTCGCAGGCTGGTCCCATGGCTCGGTGTTTGCACACTTTCTTAGCACACGTAGGACCTGAGCACAAGACAGTAATTGGGTAACCCTATGGGTTTCCTGGGAGTTTAGAGGGAATTGATTATAGTTACATCATGAAGACTTTTTATGGGACCCAAAGACACCCTTGTATCTGGATTCAGGGCCTCCGTAAGGGCTACTTGTGGTAGAGTCACTGATATGTGAAGACTCTGAGATGAATCCCGCATCTGGAAATGAAAAGGAAGGAGGATGACATGGAAACACCCGATCAAAGGTTCATTTCACTCACCATCCTCAGGTCTGGAGGTTTGGACAAGAATACCTGGTTGACAATTGAGGTCCCCATCTCTCTGTCACAGCCTGGACCTCTCACTGTAGAAGTGCCGTATCTTGCTGTGTGCCAGGGCCTGAAGGATGGCTCACACCGGCTGGTACACACTGGCTGCCTTTACTGTGTGACCCTCAGGTCTGAGCCTCTTGTTCTCACACACCCCACATTCTCACTTGGTTCTCCTCTCCTTTTCTTTAGGTCTCATGACTTATTTTCCCTGACAGCTTTCTCCACTCACCTGCGAAACCAGCCACTCTGGCTAAGTCACCCAGTGTCCTCGAGCTCCAATCCCGACTCCTGCTCTAGGTATCCATCCTGGAAGCACACTGGGTATACTCTGCACCTCCCAGCCTTCTGTGTGTCAGCATGCCCTCTCCTCTAAGACCGGCTCTCACTGGGTGTACCAGCTCAGGCACATCTGCCTAAGGACACAAGTCCACTGCCACCAGAAGTGAAATGTGTCCTTCAGGGTGATGACGTGCACACTGCTGTGATGCCAGGTCACAGCGCTGTTAGCTGTCTGAAAAGCAGAGAGTCGTGTGTCATTCTGTATCAGGTTTCATGTGTTTTTCTTACTGGATTTGCCCAACAATTCCATGAATCTGATACAATAAGTATGAGTTCCCTCTGTAGCACAATGAAATAAAGATGAGTGGTGTGGTCCATACGGCAGGAGAAACTCAGTTTAACTCACCTGGACAGTGCACAGTCCACAGCCTGTCCCCACCGACCAGGCCAACCTCCTCTAATATAGAAATTGGTAAGGGAAGTGGGACCTGCACATAATCAAATCTTATCACATCACTTGACAGTTAACTTATCCTAAATATGTAAATCGATTTTTTAGTCCAGATACAAATGAAACTATTTACAGAGAATGAAAAGATGGTAATCAATGTTTTACAGTGTTCAATATTGGTTATGAACATTCCTACTAGTTTGGAGTTAGTTCACATACCTGGTATGTAGCCATAGGGAGAAAGGTCAGATAGCAAATTTTAGCAATATTATTACATATTAGGGACTTTAATCCCTACCTCAACTTTCTCACCATGGTAACCACTGTATTAGAGTAAAAAATACCTACTGTATGAAAACAATCTCGGTGACTTCACTCAAGGCTTTGTTTCTTCTTTGTGTCACTGATTAATGCAACCATGGAAGATCTCTTTTGGAGACTTTCCTTGGAGGCCCTTTTACAGGCTCTCCTTGGAGGCTCAAGTCTTAATTCAATAAGCTGAACTTTGCCCATCTTCTGAGTCTGGAATGAGCTCAGCAGAGAAGGAGAAGGCAGGCAGTGGATGCAGAAGGTGTGAGTGGATGAGATCAGGGTTTCAGTGAAAGGGCCCTCGAGTCACCCATCAATTGTGAATCCTTGAGCAATTAGTTTGGGCTTCCCTGAAACTCAGTTTGTTTATCCTCCTATTATCCACCCTCATGTAACGTAACACATATGTAAAGAATGGCAGTATGGATAGGTAAAGACTGTCAGTGGTCAGCATCCATGCTTCCTGGCAGCATTTGCAGGAAGTTCATGAATTCATAGGAAAGGAACTGAAAGATGATCAAATGATGAAATAAAAGCCAGAAACTCAGACAGTCCATTGGAACATCTGAAGTTTCACTGTAGACATTGTCCATGTACTGCTGTTCCAGACTCAAGATAAGTGTTTGCTGTCCCTACACTTCCGCAAGCAGGTGAGTGACAGCAGGCGATCAGGCTGGCACAGTCTCCAACTCATACTTAGCAGATGTGTGTGCATTTATACAATTGTACGCTGCTGCATACGTCATATTAAAGTGATATATGTTCCTCCTTTCTCTTTAACATATGACTCTTTGTGGGCTTTATTCATGGGATCAAAGTTTCTCAGTCTGTGGGTAGTGGATATTATCAGGCAGAAAAGGAGACATTATTTAATGCTTAACATCAAAATAAGACTTTTTTAAATGCCAAAGTAAATGATATTCTTGAAAGCTAAGTTCTGAAGGAAAGTAAGCCCCTATTTTGAAAGCCTCCTTTACTCAGGGCCTGAGTAGAGCAGCACATTGGGTGATGTGGGTGCTATCCAGGCGAGAGGACTCGGCCATCATAAAAAAAGCACCTTCCCTGTTGGGAAGAAAATATTTGCTGTAGAGCTGAGGAAAGACGACATAGCCAAGGCAAGAAGAGTAGAACTGAGTTGATGGCCCATGGTTCTGTCCCTCCTGCATACTCTGACTTTCCCAGAGCAGTAGGCTTTCCTTTCTCCCTAATGGACACACAGATAGAATTCTATAGACTACCCAACTTCTATAGCAGCCCATGTTTACATTGACATGTTAGCAATGTGGCACTTTTGCAGGTAAGGTTTTTAGGCAAAGGTCCATTGGAAGTGGATGCAGTGGAGAATCTGGCTTCCCAACACCTATGTGTGATCCACATGGAATCCAGTAGTCCAGAATGCTCCTACAGCAGGAGGCACGGTAGAGAAGAGAGGCCATGGAAGCTGGAGGCAGAATAAAATGCCTACAGAACACATGGCTTCCACAGAGGCAAAGGTCCAGAATCATGCACAGTGGTATACACGAATCTCAAAAGCCAACATGAAGAAGCCACTCTGTAGCTAGTGCTGCTGAGAAAGACCTATCGTGTAGCCAAGGCCAGAAAGGATTCAGAGAGGACAAAAAAATCCAAGGTTCCCTTCAGAACCACAGTGAGGGTCCACAGCCCACCTGACTGACAGTTGGGAAGAGAGAAGAGCACTTGTGGAAGACTGAACATTCATCCCTCAAAGCCTGCTGTCAAGAAGAGCAGGATCTGGCTTAGGCATTATGTGTGAGTCCTAACTGACATCCCTGCAAGAGATGGGTATGGAGGAAGACACCCCCTGCAAGAGATGAGTTTGGAGGAAGACACCCCCTGCAAGAGATGGGTATGGAGGAAGACACCCCCTGTAAGCCCCAAGCGAGGAGTAAGGAGTTACAGCAAGAGGAGAAGTAACATCAACAAATAAGATGGCAGCACACAGGAGGCTGAGGTGGGCAGATGGCTGAGAGTTCCAAGCCACCTGGGCTACAGAACATGACTCTGGTAACTCTGCCTTAGATAAACAGATGGATGGATGGATGGATAGATGGATGAATAGATAGATAGACAGACAGATAGACAGAAATAGAGATAAGAAAATAAAATGTTCTACAGTTCTTACACAGCTCAATACAGCACATTATTTTTAACTCCAGGATGTATTCATGATGCAAAGTCACTAGTCAAACACCCAGAGGACCTGCCATTGCTTTAGACTATGGGCATCAGGTTGAGTAGGAATACATGTAATGTATTCTACCCATGTAGAATGTCATGTAAACTCCATAGGTTTATCTTTTCCTCTCTTATTAAATTACACAATGATTTTTCTTCTCAAGTCATAGACCCAATTGAGGGGAAGCAATAAAGCCATGCATGTCTCTAAATGGTATTTTTCTCACCATCAGTAGAGGAAATATAGAAAGTGTAAAGCCTTGTGTATAGTTTCCCTAGGGAATGTATATGTGGCATTTGAGTTAAATCAAGGTATTCATGGGAAAAGAACCACTTGCTAGTGCTGGTCACTTTGTTCACACTACTTGACAACCCAGAATGCCATGGCATTATTTCTGCTTTACAGATATAGGCAGTAAAACTCTGGTGAATGTCAAAGTCGGCTCATCCAAGATTGCTAAGGGCTTGAGGGTGTTGAGCTGGAGGTACACACAGCTGTGTGGCCTGAATCCGACCTTTGCTTCTTACCCTCTGCCTCAGCTCATCCTGTATACTCTATAATGGCTGCATGCTCCAAGGACACACCGGGTAGCTATCAACTGTCCCTGGAAATGGACCTTGAAACACTTCTTCAGAACATCAGCCTCTGGTTGACCCCAGGGAGAACCACCGGTCCATGCATCTCCTCTCTAAGACAAGAGCTTCGATCTTTCTCATGATAGTTCACAGCTTCAGTGCTTTGCCATTCTAGTGACACATTCTTCCCAATCAGCAGCTCCATCACTGAAGACAAGCTCTCGGGTCCTCTTGGGTGGCTCAGCCCTTGGATTCTTGGTCTGAAGGTGCCGTGTCTTGACAAATCAAGATCTTTCCAGATCTTCCTATTAGCTAAGCTGCCTGTTGTGACAGAGTAGCATTCAGGCATCACTCTGTCCCCTTGGATACTGAATGCTTGACAAGACTTACATGCTGGCCAGAAGGTAGGACTCCCTGACCACTTGGAATATGACAGCCAGCCACAGCATTCTGGGAGAAAGTGCTGATCTTTGCAAGACACACTTTAAGATGCTTTCATGGTCTTACTTCTTCGCAGTCTTAAAGAAACTGTTTTCACAGAAGTAAAAGGAGAAGAGAACTACCCTAGCCAGAGGCTGGGAATGCTTGGGGTGGAGTGGGGGTGGGGTGAGGGGGGTCACCTGGCAACAATGTTTACAGTTATATGGGAGAAGTGGAGAGCTGGGGAGATGGCTTGGTGGACAATGGCACATGCTCTTCAGTGAGACCTTGTTTCAAGGCTCTAAGGCTGAAAGCAATGGAGGAAGACACTTGACATTAGCTATGGTAAGACTATATCAAAGTAGTAAAAGAGAGAATGTTAACACGCAAGTGTGTTACATGGCCCATTT
Organism: Peromyscus attwateri; assembly: GCA_902168425.1. Taxonomy (NCBI): domain Eukaryota; kingdom Metazoa; phylum Chordata; class Mammalia; order Rodentia; family Cricetidae; genus Peromyscus; species Peromyscus attwateri. The sequence continues at coordinate 30,709 of CABHPP010137814.1, read as the reverse complement.
GATCATTTAAAAAGGAATCCCTATACCAAAATATCACACTGTAACCTTATAAATATACACAGTTACTGCGTGTCATTAAAAACAAAATTGCTTTCTGATATTCAAGCATCACATCCCATAGAGCATGAAACATGTGGTGGCCAATAATGATGAGTTTTCTGGAGTCATAGAAAAGGCTAAAAATGGACCAATTTTTTGGACATAAGGAAAAGCAGGCATGGGGCCAGTGGAAACCGAGAAGTAAGCCAGAAAGAAACGGAAGCTCTCCGTTCTTCCTTACTGCCTCCTTCCTACATGCAGAGCCAACACCGCCAGCATTTTGTCAGCCAGCATCCTTTGTAATCCTCCAAATTCTCAGGCCAGAGAAAATGGAGACTCATAAAGACGCAGCGAGGACAACACCCTGGAATGGCCTTGTGAGTCATTATCGTGAATTAAATGGCATCGGCCTATTTTTCTCCCTGTTGAGTAATGACACTTGGTTGACAAAAACTAGTACTTCATCTTTAGAACGCTCAGAATATCTCCTTACCCAGCCTGTTTGTCTTGTGGGTGGATTTAGCCCCCCAATAACCTAAGAATTCACCAGCTGCTCGCATGAGCATCCTGCCCTTCAGAATCAGGAGTGGATTCAGCCAGTCTGCTATCCTGTTAGACGTGTAATCGCTACCAGTTCCTTTAAATGCTCTGTGCTCTGCTTCCTTTTTCCTTTTTTCTTTTTTTTCCCTCTCATTTATAAATGAGGATAATAGCGTCTATCAAGCTGGGCTACTAAGCTTAAATGAGGTTGGTGTGCACATTCAAACAGCCCATGTTAGTACCCAGGAGATATTCCCAAGTACAGTTGTGACTGGGATGGTGACAAGATCATTCTCCTACAGTGGCCACTCCTGGCATAGGCTTACTCAGGTAAGCGCTGCCCACCCTCACCTCTGGCCTTGCTTACATCCCATGGAGGACAAAGTTTTTCCAAGTTCTGCCACCAGTCCCTCCTCCCTCATGTAAGAACACGGAGAGCAGTTAGGAACAACTGCAACCTGCCTGGGAGATTCCCCTTGGTGGAGACACTGCCTCTGCCTTCCACTTGGTTCTTCCCGCAGTTTCCTTTATTTCTGGGCCAGACCTGGATAAAGTGGCCGCTTCCTTCCTTCGGGCTCTCGGGAGAGCTGAGTGCTCCACACTTGAAAGCTTGAAACCTTGTCATTTCCACCTTGAACCTGTGGCTGACCTCGCCAGACAGCCTGGGGAATGAATTAGTGTCCGAGAGAGAGCAGAGGCAGAATGTGAGCGCTGACCTGGTTCTCCTGAGCAACGTCGCTAACTGTCAAACGGTACTTAAAGTTCCCTTTTCTCAACCCCTTTAATTATGTTGAAAACTATGTCATATTGTTTTTGAAAAAAGTTAATGAAGCAGTAGGTAAAGGTGAGTGGAGGAACATCATTCACTTGGATTCTTTTGCAAGCTTTTGATAAGGTCCCTCATAAAAGGCTATTAAGGAAAACAGATGACCACAGGGCTCTGGCAGAAGTCTTTTGGCTTTATTAAAAACTGGTGACATTGTTCTACAAGGAAGAATCATTTGTGCTGGCCGCTTCTTGGAGGGGAGAGAGGTTAATCACAAGCTGTCTCCACTGTTGGTATTTAGACTGGAGATGCTCAGATGATTTACAAAGCAAGGGTGGTCAGAAACACAAAATCATTTTCATAGTTCAAGCCTTCTAGAGTGCTCCAAGGGTGATCATCTATCAGTAGGGAGTCGATTCCCTGGAGGATGAGCTGGGCCTACACAAAGGGTCAGTATCCAAAGATGGGAAGAAAGCTCCGAGGAGATTTCTGAGTAAGAATTGTGGCCCGGGTGGCAGGCCTGAGGCCAGAGGCTACACAGGGAGCTTGCAGTGCCCTTCCCAGCCCTGCACCAGATGGTGGCTTTAAGGCCATGAAAAATCAGATATGAGTGGCATGGAAGAAAGCATCTCAGCAATACAAAGACACATTCCAAAACACCACAACAATCTTGTTCATAAGGACAGCCTGAGAAATGCCATGGGCACTCAATGCTAAGTACATGCTCTGATAATTTGTGTGTTTGACCTCACGGCAGGAAGTAAGTGAGCCGGGCTATGCTGAGAGAGTGGCTGGTTCAGACAGATGTGAGCTGCATCTTAGCCTACAGAAAAAGACGGAGCTTTCTATCAAGGAACTCTACTCAGGAGATGGTGAGGTTCTGGCCTTGTAAGCAGCAGTATCTAAGTTTGATCCCCAGAACTCACATGGAAATGCTGGGGGTGGTGGCACATACTGGTGACCCTGAAACTGGGAGGAGGAGCAGGAGGATCCACTTGGCCTGCTTGAAGGTGGCTAATACCTGAGGGAGGAAAGCTGAGATTGTCCTCTGGCCTCCACATACATGTTATTTACACATGCACATGCATTCCCACTTGCATGTGCATACACACACACACACACACACACACACACACACACACACACACACCACACAAAATTCATAGTCTACTAACATGCTTATTCTCCTAACCACCTCCACTCGCCTGGCCCGTATTCACTGTGAAGTAAAACAGAAGGTGTTATATGAATGCTGAGATACTAATGAGGCCAATCCCCATCCCTTTCCCAGACAGGGCCCTCATTAATCTTCGTGGCACTGCTCAGAGAGCCCCACCTGCATTTCTTCAAGATCAAGACATCCTAGACACAGAAGTTGTCCTACAACCAACAGCAAAGTTAGTCCCCATCTTGGTTGGATAAAACTGCTTTTCTTTTGCCCAGTCAGGTGGTGAGCAGCTCTGTCCAGACATGGGTCCCACCCCCTCACCCTGTAGAAAGACTCACTATGAAAGCCAGCATGTGAGAGAGATGCTAGGCTAGAAGCAGCCCTCTCAAAGAGCCCCAGCCTAGACCACTCAAGGTGATCTGCTCACTTGATCCAAGTGTGGAGTCTTCCATAGAGAAGGGTTGCCTTGTAACAAACGGTGCCCACACAACTGAATGTTTATACCGAGGGAGGGGAAGGAAAGGGAATGGCTGAGGCTGTAGGTCAGAGGTGGGGCACTTTGCCCATATGAACTGTTTCTCAGTGACGAGGGGGTGTGGTAGAAGAGGGAGAGGACCGGGTATATACTACAACCAAAGATAGAATCTAAAGGGTCATAGACCTGAATGTAAATAAAAGTTAAGTTATGAGCTTTCTGGAAAGTAACACAGAGGCAAAGCTTTGCATCATTGATCCAGGCAAAAGGTTTGAATGGACAGTGTCCATGGGGGAGAATGCCAGTATCTGTGATCCTTCAGAAAACACAAAGCTAAAAAGACCTCCATGACACCTTTGGAATTATTAAAAATATTTCTCAAAATTTGGCCACAATGAATACAAGTGTGTGGGACAGATGAAATTCTCACAAATTTCCAGTTGGAAGGCAGCTTTCTGATAATGTTAAGAGAACATGGAACCCAGGACTCAACAATCCCATATCTAGATATTTACCTAAAATAGATAAAAAAAAATACCACATGAATGTTGCACACAAATGTTTACTATGGTTTTCCTGACCAAAAGTAACCACATGCCAGTCAACAAGTGAACAGTGGAGTATCGCTCAGCAATGAAACCAGCAAACTCCGCACATTCAACAGCAAGGATGGGTCCCAATGCATACTGCTGGGTGAAAGAAATCAGATCTGACAGGCTCTGTGATGTATGATTCTATCTATAGAACATTCTGGAAAAGACGTGCAAAACAGATCCAGAGTTGACAGGCTTTGGGAGAAGAAGAAGAGGTTGGACACAAAGGGTCACATAGGAAACGGACTGGAGTGTGATCAGGGCTCCACATCATGACTGCTAGTGCACACGTGACTGCATTCCTGAAAACCCTCAGATCCCCACATCCAGGGACTGAATTTCATTGTATTATTTTTAATTAAGTCAATAAAACAAGCAAACCAAAAACACACTAGCAACTAAACAGAAACGAAGCTACCATGACAAAAGCTTGAGTGCATGTGTGTGTGTTCCTGTGAGCAAGCCTCTCCTATGAGTCACACAATAGTGGCAAGTTCCTTTCCAAGAAACTCGGCTCTGCTCAGGGTGCAGTCTGCATTTGGTCTCCATCTCTAATTTATCTCAAGTGACGCTGGACCCCTGACCTTCTCATTAGCTCAAACACACAGAGTGGTTAGGCTGTCCCCTTCTGAGCCACGGCTACTGCTGGCCTCCAGCTGTGAGGATCGGCTGGTGTTCTTAAAGACAGCCCTTCACCTTGAACTGTTCATGCTAATCACATTACCACGGGTGACACTAACGACCAAGATGTGTCTTCAGCCCTTCCTAAGTTCCCAGATGAGACACCTATGTTTCAAGACACAAGATGCCTTGTGGAGCTGAACACCTCAGCAGTGGGGGTGGCCCCTGGGGCAGGCAGCATGGAGACTGTATCTGGACCCACGGCCGCTTTCAGCTTCAAAGGGAAGTTCTTCAACCACACCAAAAACTGCTGGGGAGAATTCCACGGTTAGGTATTGATTTCTCTGACTGGGGAGGGGACATGGACATGCAGACACTGTCTCCAGGAAATGGCACTGAAGGGAGGGAGCCCACTGCACTAAGAGCAAGAACGTCCCCTGAGTAAAAGTGCAGAAGACATCTGAGCAGACACACTGCCTGCAATGTCCCCGAAGGTATCCAGCCTGGGCCATGACTAGGAGATGGCAGAATCGAAAGACAGTGGGATCTGGTGGAAGAAAGTGGAGCCCGTGAAATGTGTCCTTCTCCTTGCTCTCTGGGCTTCCTGATGCCATGAGCTGAGAAGTCGGCCCCACCACAGGCTCCTCACCATCATGCCTTGCTTCTCCACAGGCCCAGGGACAATGGGTTTAACTGACTGGACCAAAACAAACCGTCATCTTTATATATAAATTATCTTAGGTATTTTATCACAGTGATAGAGAGCTAACTAATATGCCAAGCTCTCCCATCTCTCTCTCTCTCTCTCTCTCTCTCTCTCTCTCTCTCTCTCTCTCTCTCTCCCTCCCTCCCTCCCTCTCTCCTCCTTCCCTCCTCTTCACAGATATGCACTATAGCACCTGAGTCTAAAGCTACCTGGAGAGTCAGAGTAGGGCCTTAGCTCAGGGCCTAACTGCTGACTGGAACCTTGTGATTCGAGTCAGAAACAAACACTAACTCCAAAAGCCAGCCTTCCATTTTCCAGGAGACCTACACATTAAATCTTTCCCCGGGTACATAAATGCACAATAAAATTTATTTAAAAAAAAAAAACTGTGGGCCTGGGTCCACTACTAGTGAGGTGTGTGTGTGTGTGTGTGTGTGTGTGTGTGTGTGTGTGTGTGTGTCTGTGTGTCTGTGTGTTTGTGTGGCTCACACACCATAATCATCAACGGTCACAAAACAATCCCAGTGCAAGGTACCCTTGCTGGACCGTAATACGAGAACCTAGAAGAGCACCTCAGAACCTAGAAGGGCCACAACATGCAGTTGAACTGGGCGAGGAATACAGAAGAGAAGGAGAGAGGCAAGGAAGTAGGAGAAAGGCATCATGGGAGGAGAGGAAGGAGAAGTGAGAGAGAACAAGAAGGCAGAGAGTAGGGAAGGAGGGAGGGAAGATGGGAGGAGGGAAGAGGGAGGGGAGAGAGGAGGAGGAGGGAAGAGGGAGGGGAGAGAGGAGGAGGAGGGAAGAGGGAGGGGAGAGAGGAGGAGGAGGGAAGAGGGAGGGAAGAGAGGAGGAGGAGGACAGGGAGAAGAGGGTGAAAGAAGAGAAGAGAAGAAAAAGAATTAAGAGAAGAAGAAGAAAAAGGAGGGAGGGGGAGACGACAGACAGACAGACAGACAGACAGGACAAAGCACCGAGGGTGGGAACAATGAGGTCGCATAGGCTCACTAAAGGCAGAGGTCTCTGAGTGGGACCAGGGCAGCTACAGGCTGGCCTGATGCTCTGGAGGCTCACGGTTTCAAGGCCAGGCTGCTCTCTGGAATCACCACTACCCTTTCTCCCTCCTGCCATAGCCCCAGCTCCATGAGATGCCATGGTGCCAAGCCAGCAGCTGAGGCAGGAAGAGGGAGGCCAGGGCTGCTGGCTGGGTGGCCCGGCCTGCTCTCCCTGCTCCCCCCTGGGTGCCAGAGCCAGAGCAGCCAGGTCAGGGTGGTGGGGAGCGGCTGGCAGGCCGGGCTCTCACATGCTCTCTTTCCTATGGCCAGGCCTGCTTTGCTGGGGCTGGGAGGGGCCAGGCAGCCAGCAGTAGAGAGTGAGAACTTCCCCTTGCCAGAGCCAGCTGCTGGCTGCCATCTGGGCAGGGGCAGTGCCAGTTTTCCAAATCTGCCTTCCCTTTGGAGAGCCGGGGAACTCTGTGCTGGGGAGATATCTTCCCCTCATCCCGAGGCTCTCTGTTGAAAACTCAACCCAACCAGCCTCAGAAAGAGGGAGGGCTGAGAAATGCCACGGGCTGGGCTCTTTCCAGGGGGATTTACTTTGGGCCTTTCCACCCAAGCAAAATCTTTATTCTCACTCCGCATCCTTTGGTTCTTTCATTCTACTTGGTGATAACCTCTTATTATTTTTTAAACACATGTACACATAAAATGATGAAATGCCAACAGCTTGTGTATCCATCCTACATGCCATCTAGAGATGGATCCTCCACTGTGAACTGGAAATTCCCCAAGAACAACAAAGCAGCCTTTATAATTTGCCATCCACCGTGGACAACCTGAACCTCACTAATGAAGGGGCTGCCCCTCACTCCTTCATTAGATGCTCAGTCATCATCTTGTGTGTGTTTGTGTGTGTATGTGTGTGCACTCACATGCACACGTGTGTGTGTGTGCGCGCGTGTGTGTGTGTGTGTGTGTGTGTGTGTGTATGTGTTTGTGTGTGATCATGTATGGGTGTTTGAGTATGTATATGCGTGTGTGTGCATGCATATGTGTGTGATCACGTATGTCTGTTTATGTATGTACATGTATGTGTGCATGAATGTGTATGCTGGAGGTCAACACTGGGTGTCTTCATCGTTCTCTACCTTATGTTTTAAGACAGGGTCTCTCACAGAACCTGGAGTTTGCTACTTGGTTAGACTGATTGGCCAGGAAACCCCAAGGACCCTCCTGCCTCCTCCATCTCCTTAGCAACAGGATTATAAAACCACACACTATGCCCAGCAATTTCTGTGGGTGCTCAGGATTCAAACTCAGATCCTCATGTGTATGGCAAGCACGTGACCAGCTGATCATCTCCCCAGCCCCATACTAAGCACATTCTAAGCCTGAGCACAAGGTTTGGAAAGGGTAAAGAACTGAAGAACTAGAGCTGTTTTCAGAGTTCAGCTGCAGGATGAATTGATGCCTGTCCATGGGGGCCTATGTGGGAGCCAGAAGCAAGTACCTCTGCTGCCTGCCATCAACCATGTGTGTGCCCTTAGCTAAGCTGGCCTGAGACCACATGATCTCTACTCTGCTCCCACTATGGTCCCAGGAGGCAGTGCCAAGAAGAGTTGGTCCATGGAATTAAGGAGACCCTGGACCAACCCAAAACTCAGGGAAAAAAAGCCATATTTATGGTGAGTGATATGCTTCACAAGTGGGTCCCCCTGGTGTACACCGAAACACCTAGATTTGAGTTTTCATTTTTCTTTGCCTTCTGGGTTCTCCTTTTCACTATCCAGAGGTACCTTCTGAACGGCATATCAAGCCAACCCCAGTTTCTCACAATTATAAAGTCTTCGTAAAACCTTCCCCGGGTGTGTAGGCAGGGACCCCAACATCACAGAGATGTTTGGTGGGTGGGTGGGGCTTCATCATGGCCTTCTCACCTTAGCTGCCGTTTCCATCCTGAATCAACCCCACACATGGCTGAAACCCAGGTGACAGTTGGAAGAGGCCAGGGCTGGGAGCTAGGCAGGACATTGAGGCTGAGGTCTTCTTTCTGAAATAGACTGTTTGGTGTCTCAGCTCTGGAAGTCTAATGGTTTCTCTGCTTTGGGACAAGCAAACCCTAAGAAAGTCTGGTTCACATTGGCCAAGCTCACAGGAACAACCCCTTGCTGTTTAACCATGTCTCTTACACTATTCTATAAAGAAAACTGCAGAGCAGCTGTATCTGCTGAATGCCAGTGTAGATGGTCTTAGACCCTCCCTGTTTGACCTGAGCTGGGTAAGCACTCTGGGCTCTAGTTTAATATCCCAGCCATGGTCAAGAGCTGGTTCAAGCTGGCCCAGTATGTGGTACAGATCGACCGGGATTCTGGATATCCTGACACATCGGTCAGGGCTGAGTCCATACATAAAATTCCTAAGTGACAATAGGAAATTGCTGGAGAAGGAACCGAAGGGAAAGACCAGAAGACGCCTCAGTGGTCACACCCATGACACAGAGGATCTGCTGGGAGAACACAGGCTTTGCGTCCTGGCCCTATCGCGTGGTTTCGTCTGTTAAGTCTCTCCAAGCCTCTAGTTCCTCAACCATAGGAACAACCTAGAATCCTTCACACCACGTTCTTGGAGGGACAGAGCCAGAAAATACAAGTCTTCTCAGAGTCCAACCTGCTTAGGTGTCCAGCATGGCATGGTCATCTGTGTACTTGTCACTTGTTTCTAAAGTGGTCACTTCTGCCTTCAAGCCACAAGTGCCTCCTGGGGCTGCTGTTGACTGGGCCCTGCCCCCAGGAGCCCCGTTCTGTGCTCAAGGTCATCTGCGGGAGACAGAAGGAAGTCATGACTCAGGCACTGGCATTCTTCAGTGTCTATGTTTTTGTGCCCTTTCTAGAGACATTTGTTTCCAACACTTGTTCATTTCATCCCCACAGTAACCCTGCAAGATACAAACATCATTAGCCCCATTTTTTACATAGGAAAGATAAGGCACACACTGATATCAAGGATATGGCAGAACCAAGGTTCATATTACACAGTGGGTACCAGAGTCCAGGTGTTCACCTGCTAAACCAGGTGCTCTCTACGTGTTAATGATGCCCTGTAAAAGGCTTTGCAGGAACACAGCAGAGGGTCCTGTTCTGGGACCCAGAAGTTCTCCCTATTCTTCTAACAAACTCTTGAGCCTTGAGATTGGATGAGCTACAGCCGCTATTGCTGCTGACTTTCCTAAAAGTTCTCAGTCACAGATCCATCACCCAAACCCACATCCTCCATGCTCACCAAGGCATGGCTCCAGGCAGACCTGGGCTGAGATGAAGGTGCTTCCTGGCCCTAGAACTAGCAGGTATGAGATGAGGTGTACCATATGTAATACAGAGGGACGAGACCATCGCCCGTGACTTGCTGAAATGTCAGAGTCCGGATGATTCTGACAGAGCCTCCAATGACCACGGGAATGGAAACATCTTTTGTGTCACAGCCTGGAGGGTGGACACTCACACCTGCTGCAAAGCCAAATCCCAAGTGACAACAGAGGAACCTGGGCAGCTGTGACGCTGACAGGCAGAGTGAAAACGGGTCTGCTCAGAGAGCCTGGAGCTCATACCCTACAGACTCTGCACCACAGAGACACTTGCTCAGCCATGTTTATTGCTGCTCTATTCATAATAGCTAGCCAGGAAATGGAACCAGCCTAGATGACCATCAACAGGAGAATGGATAAGGAAAATGTGACTCAGTGGAATTTTACTCGGCTGTTAAGAAAAATGAAATTATGAAAATTTCAGGAAAAATAGAATTTACTATGCATAATACTAGAAAGTATTATACTGTGAGGTGACCTCATCTCAGAAAGACAATTGCCAAGTGTCCTCTCGTGCACATGCTGACTTACGATGCGTGTGTGTGTGTGTGTGTGTGTGTGTGTGTGTGTGTGTGTGTAAAGTGTTCTAAGAGTGGGACTAGAATATGAAACTAGATAGGATACCACAAGAGAGAAACAAGAGGTGAGGGGGAGGTACTGTGTGATGTGAGGGTGGGGAGGGGACTTGTAGGAGTGTCAGGACACAAGGGCGGGAGGAGGCACAGGGAAGACAAGGGAGAGAGAAAGAGCAAGAACAAACCTTCACTTGGAAAATGCCATCACGAAACCTCATCCTTAACGAAAAGTAAAATGAAACAATGAGGAAAAGGGAAGACCTTAGGCCTGAGACAGCTCCTTGTTGGAAGCGGGGAAATTGTAGACAAAGAAAATTCAAGATACAAGCAGCCTCAAGAGGCAGCATGGGTCAGAGTAGATGATCTCAGGACAGGCTTTCACGAGGGCACACAGCACTACTCTTCTGGTCACTGCGACCAAAGGCCTGGCAAGGAGCAGCCTATAGGGGAAGGGCAAGCTTTGGCCCAAGGTTCTGAAGACACAGTCCATCAAGCAGGGAAGGTACAATCGTGGGGTGTCCTCTGACCCTGTCTGGGCAGGTCAAAGAAAGGGGGATGGCCGTGCTCATCTCTCCACCCCCCTTTTCACTTCATGTTTGTCTCATACCCAAGCCCATGGGGTAGTGCCTCTTGCCGTCAGGGCACCTCCTTCCCGTTAATTCTCCCTGAAAATGCCCCCACAGACACACCCCAGGCTTCTCTTAATCCACACAAGCTGATAATGGAAATAAGTCTTCATGGGTGGGGATGCTACAGGCACTGTTACACCCCAAGGGGAAGTTGGGTACCCCAGTAGCACTGAAACCAAGGCCCCATAGCACCTTAACTTTTCTGGGCTTTGGTCTCAGGACCTCTGCATTAGAACTGAAGGGGTAAATAAACAAATGTGACGCTAAAAGGCAAAAGAAGGAAGATGGGCAGAGCTCAAGGAGACAGTGAGCACCCAGAGAGGGCACAGGAGCAGAAATGAAGAGAGCTGGAAGCCAGGGACCGGTGCTGATACCAGCTGGTGGTCTGCTTGCCGCTGTCCAGATTTGGTCTCTCCATGGATCTTGAATTTCCATTCCCAAGACAAACCCCCAAGACTGCTCACTTTGCAGACCTCGCTGGCGCTCTGCCCTGGGCCTTTGACAATTGTGCAGTAAGCCATCTCTCCTGCTGCAGCTAAGGGATTTAGAAAAAGAAACCACGGAGCACAATGCTTTGCCCTTGACTAGAGCTGGAAGCTTCTCCTATGCCCTTCTCAAAGGGTCATCAGCGCCTGGGAGAACTGCACCGTAGGTATTAGTTGTGTGGCTTTAGGAGGCTGGAGACTGACACTCTAAGAATGTGCCTGACCCATCACTGCAGCCCCTGGGCCTCCTCAGCTGCACACTGAAGCGGACCTCATATCTTGGGCCCGAGAAGATACTCAGGGAGAGCACAGTCTACACCACCACATCCCATCAGTGAAGACATCCAGGGAAAGCACAGGTGTACACCCTCAAATTTTTCCATTTTCATATGAACTCCCAGGATTCCAGATGGTTCCAAACTGGAGCTTTTTTAGAACAGACCGAGACCAGTCATTGTAGGGACAAACCTTTCCACTCACAAGCCCACTGGCTTCCTCTCATCAGTCTCTATGCATAACAGGCTCGTATGAGGATCCCCCCACCAGAAGACTACACTGTTGACTTTTTCAGAAAATAAAACAACCTATGAGATTTATCTCTTTATCTCCTCAGCCCAGAGTGGGGAAAAAGGACACAATCTGTCCTCCCAGTGGGATGTCCCCCTGATTAGATGTCATGAAACAGAGTCGTCCTTTAGTTAAGAATTGCTGGAATACCTCCGACCCATGGTTACTGGAAAGAAGAAAAAAAAGAAACCCTAACTACAGATAAACTCCCCAGGGTTTCAGATCCATTTAGCAATCAGCTGTGTTGTGAAGGAAACCTGGCCCCAAAAGATAGTTTGAATGCAAAATAAAGATAGTTCCCAGGCTTTGAAGCAAGTGCCGGACTCCTGGGGAAGCACCAGAACCAGAGTTTTGGAGGGTCATTATATTTCCTGCTTCAGACATCATCTGGGTCTCACCATTCTTTTATACAATACCTATTTTTAGTCATTACAGGTGCCATGTCCTGCCAGGCAGGGGCCCCAGCAGGGCAGGCCTGGACAGGAGGGGTGAGGGTTGACTGCCTAGAGAGGCAGGAAGCTGGACAGGCTGGAGGAAGGCAAGCTGGATGCCAGAGGTGGGCTATCTCTGGGCTGGACGTGGGAGTACACCTGTTTAGCGAGCAAGACTCTGGGGACTAGGAGGCTGGGGCATTGTCGGGAGGGGGCTGGAACACAAACAGCATAAGTGAGTAAAGACTCTGAGCTCTTCCATCTAACCTGCTACATGGGACTGGACTTCAGTGTGGACAGAGTTAAAGGATGTGTGATCAAGACAAAGATTGAGACTAAGATGGAGGTGGAATGGAAGTGGAGATGGAGTGGAGATGAAGATAGAGGTGGAGATGGAGATGGAGATGGAGATAGAGGTGGAGATAGAGATAGCGGTAGATGTGGAAGTGGAGGTGGAGATGGAGGTGGAGGTGGAGATGGAAATGGAGGTGGAGATGGAGGTGGAGGTAGAAATGGAGGTGGAGGTGGAGATGGAGGTGGAGATAGAAATGGAGGTGGAGGTGGAGATGGAAATAGAGGTGGAGATGGAGGTGGAGATGGAGATGGAGGTGGAGGTGGAGGTGGAGGTGGAGATGGAGGTGGAGGTGGAGATGGAAATGGAGGTGGAGGTAGAGATGGAGGTAGAAATGGAGGTGGAGGTGGAGGTAGAGATGGAGGTGGAGGTGGAGATGGAAATGGAGGTGGAGGTTGAGGTGAAGATGTAGGTAGATAGAGGCAGAAATCAGGAGAGAGAGACAGAGACAGAGACAAAGAGAGAGACAGACAGAGAGAAAAAAAGAGAATAGAGTACCCCAGAAGTCCTTGGATAAACAGAAACTCAGAGGCAAGAAGGTGAAATCCTGGTCTTCCTTGATTACAGGGTGCTGCTTTCTCTTTTGTCTCCCCACAAAATAAACTAATTCTGTCAGTCACTAGCACCTTGTAGCTTGGGTCTTTTTTGAGGGCATGTGATAGAGTTCAGATTCCAGCTTTGAGAAGATCAGAGGCCGAGGCAGAGGGTTCTCGTATGAAGAAAACGTCTGAGTCACACGGAAGACGCAATTTAGCAATGCTTCAGCACATTTAGAAATCCATCTTCTAAGAAGGGGATGGAGGACGGGAGGGGCTCTTCTCAACCCAGCTCTCTCTGCCTAGCTCAGGCTGGCCTTGAACTCACAAGCTTTCTGTTTCAGCCTTTCAGGAGCTAGGATGGTGGGCGTGAACTGCCATGCCCAGTTTAAGAAGCAAATGTTGAACCAAGTGTCCCTCAAGAGGTATGTTTGGGGTACTGAAATACATCAGTATTTGTTTAATTTCACAAAGTTACACAAAATCCATACACTGTTTTCTGAGCTCCACTGATAAGACATGATGAGCATGTGCAGACACATATAGTGGTATTTTATTTGTACTGAAATGTGGTTTTATTTGTATGTTAATAAATAAAGTTGCCTAGGGGTCAGAGCTATTAGCAAGCCATAGTGAAAGCCAGTTGTGGTGGTGCACGCTGGTAGGATTTGCTGAAGGAGGCTCACGCCTTTAATCCCAGCACTTGGTAGGCAGAGCTAGGTAGATCTCTGTGTGTTCAAGGATACAGCCAGCATTGGAGACACACGCTCCAATGTGTGTCTGGAGGTCTGTACAGACAGGCAGTGATGAGGCAGTCACGTGGTTGGGTTTACAACCAATGAAAAGACAGAATAGAAGGTGTATTTAAAGACAAACAGACAGGAAGTAGCTCTTTTTCGGAGAGGTCTCTTGGCTGAAGAGGCTAGCTGCAGCAGGCAGGTAAGGCTCTTAGCTCTGACCTCTTGGGCTTTTATCTTTACATTGGCTCTGTGTTTCTTATTTAATAAGACAGTTAGTTACATCTACAGACACACATGGATACAGCCACACCAGGGTCTCCCATGGAGGCAAACACAGACATGCACCAACTTCGATCCATACACTGGGCAACACACTTCAGTCCGTGAGAACGTGGCCACTGCTGTCACTGAGAGGCTGTGCGGACTGTTCATTAGCATTAAAATCATGTCACTGTCACTGCTGAAGCACAGAAAAGTCAAATTTATAACATGCCAGACACTTTGTAGCATGAATCTTAAAAGTTCTTATTAATAAAATCAAACCTGAGGCCAGTTATTGGGGTGAACACTGGAAGATCAGAGAGCCAGAACAAGCCACAGCTATCTCACCTCGCCGGATCCTCAGCTGGTCTTGCTTCCTCAGACTGGAGGCCTCTGAGTCCTCATCCAGAATGGGTCTCAGCTGAACTGCTGCTCAAAAGCCTGAATGCTTAACCAGGCCAAATGCCTAACCAGCCAAAATGCTTCTAGTTTCTGGTCCTCACACCTTATATACCTTTCTGCTTTCTACCGCCACTCCCTGGGATTAAAGGCTCGCTTTCTGGGATAAAAGGCGTGTGTCACCATGCCTGGCCGTTTCCAATGTGGCCTTGAACTCACAGAGATCCAGAGGGATTTCTGTCTCTGGAATGCTAGGATTAAAGGCGTGTGCTACCACTGCCTATCCTCATGTTTAATATTGTGGCTGTCCTGTTCTCTGACCCCAGATAAGTTTATTAGCATACACAATATTTTGGGGAACACAATACCACCACAACACTTTGAGTAGAAAATGCAAATACACAGCCAAGAAAGTTGGGCCTTTGGAACCACCATATCACAAAATGTCCATGTCTTTCTCATCAGAGAAATGTTCAAAGCAATATCTAAGATCATCTTAGCAAAGTCCAAACAGAAGTGACAAAGGACAGACAACCCAACTCACACCATCAGGGACACAAACGACCAGTGAAACACACATATGAGAAATTCACCACGGCAGGCACGGTGGCCCACATTACACAACCCGGGACTTCACCCCAAGGTAATTGAGGCTCTTCCTTGGGACAGACATGATTGGCCAGGAGTGGAAGGCCTCTGGCAGGGCCACCATTTGGATAGTTATTTGGTGCCATTGAGGGCAGCTGTCTTTTGAGCTCCCACTCTGGGCTGTGCCTTAGTTAGCACCAGGAGTTCAATCTTGAACAAGAGACAGTCCTTGTCCTCAAGAAACCCAAGGCTGCTGGGAAGACAATCTGAAGACATAGTTAAAAATTGCAGTTTGAAGGACACTGGGGAGGTGGCAGATGTGGGAGGGGCCTCATGCCCCTGCCTCATCACAAAGCTCATTTCATTCTCTACAAACTGGGCCTTTCTTTTGTCTCTGGCTGACCACCCAACCCTTTAAGGACCAGACCTGTGCCATGCCCAGCCTGTTATGGAGTAGGCTGTTCAGTCAGCACCTTTCGCCAAATGCTCACTGAGAAGACTCTGGAAGCAGCTTTAACATTGGGAATATTGAGGATAAGGACAAGGCTGGGGACATCAGCCTAGAGCCCTGTCTGGCTTGGACGGTGCAAACCTGGAGGAAGTCAGGACAAAGAAGCAGACTCTGGGCTAAAGATATGCTTTGGGAAACTGAATTCAAGGAAAAGCTGACAGGGCTGGGAGATGGCTCCATGGGTCATGTGCTTGCTGTACAAATGTGACAACTAAGTTTGGATCCCCAGAACCTAGATGCCAAGGAGGTGGGGAGACCCACCTGTAACCTCAGTGCTCAGGAGGTGGAGATACGGAATCTAAGATATGTTAGCTGGCTGAACTAGCTGAATTGGGGAACTCTGGATTCATATGAGAGACGCTGCCTTAATATACAGATAGTGGTCAAGGAGACACCTGACGTCAACCTCTGGCCCTCACACAAGCGTGCACACACATGCACCTGCACCTGCACATACATATATCTATATACATACATGTACACACAAACATGCATCACACGCCCTCACAGGAAAGAATAAAACCATCAAAGACAGGCGCAGAGCAGCTGGATTTCATCACTCACAATGGGAGAGGCTGAAGCAGAGGTGGGAAGGTAAGTCCTGTTCAATCACGGGGACTTTTCCTTTCAGGATTGTCCTCACCAGCAACAAGGATTACAAGAAGAGCAGGAACACTGCCAGGCTTGGTTATGAGAAAATCACCGAGATAGGGCCGTGGAAAGGAGAAGAGGCAAGTTGGAGGCAAAGAGGCCAGTTAAATTAGGAGACAGGTGCAAGGAAGAGCCCTGACCATGATGGCCCCGGGACAGAGGCAGACTCCACAAGAGGGGAAGGGATGACATACTAGGACACTGCCTGCCGCAGGCCAGCCTGAAAGACTTCCAGGCACACAAAATAGTTAAAAAACCCACTCTAAATGGAAAAAAAAAAAACCCAAGGCAAAGAGGATCGTAAGCACGCAGCCATCCTGCCTGCTCAGCAGTGCCTGTCCCCAGAGGCTTCACACCACGCTCACACCTCGGAGTGTGCCCCTCCCCTCAGCAGGGATGAAGACATCTAGGCAGCCAGAGACACACTCAGAAGCACCAGGCAAGGGAGGGGAAGTACGTTACAGAGCCCCGCATCTGTGACAAGCAGCTGCCAAGCACTCTCCATGTGTTCCTGCAGCTGTCGGCAGGAGAGTGAGGGAAGATGGGACAGAAGGGAGAAAGGATCTGAACTGCAACACACGGTGGGTGCCAGGCAGGTAGGTGGGCTCTGCAGCGAGAGGCACTGACCCTCTGGGAGCACGGGGAGCCCCACGTTTCCTTAGAGGAAAAAACGGCCTCACGGAGCCCTTGCTTAGCTAGGCCAGTCCTCCTGCCCTGAAGAGCAGAGCATAATGCCCATCACCTCACCAGAGCCAGCGGCCCCAGGAAGCTGTCGGGCTGCTTCACCAGCACCCCTTAGCCAGACTGTGAGACCCAAGTCTCCATGTCTCTCCGAGATGTGGTATGAAACTTCATCTCGGCTTCCAAGGCCATAAGCCCTACCTGCACAGTGTGCAGGAGAGGTGGTGACCCCGTAACCCCTGTGCCTAGGGGTCCTCTTGTCAGAGGATCTGCAGTTCCAGCCCTGCTTGGGCTACACCTCTCACAAAGCAAAAGCTGAAGCAAAGTAGGAGAATGATCTGAGAACTTTGTGAGCCCTTTACTGACAAATAAGCAGAGACATGACCCAGGGTAAGGTCATTCAACCAAAACACAGAATTACTGTTTCTGCTGTTCACCGGCCACAAGCTGATAGACAAGACCTGGTCATTGTCCTCCAGTGGCTGAGAAGCTCACCGAGTGTCTACGCAGCACACGGGGGAAGATAGGCTGTCCGAGAAGCTCACCGAGTGTCTACGCAGCACACGGGGGAAGATAGGCTGTCCGAGAAGCTCACCGAGTGTCTACGCAGCACACGGGGGGAAGGTAGGCTGTCCGAAGTTTTACTTATTCATTTTCATTTTGTGTGTATGTCACACACCAGAAGAGGGTGCTACAGACAGGTGTGCGCTGCCAGGTGGGTGCTGAAAACCAAACCCAGGTCCTCTGCAAGAGTAAAAAGTCTATTTAACTGCTGAGCCATCTCTCCAGCACCGACATTGGTTTTGAAGCACCTGAAAGTGACACAGAGAGCAAAACATGAACACGTGCCACGCCATCTAGCCCAGGGAGCATTTTGGCAGCTGTCGCTGGGTACAAGCATCTGCACGGGACGGGACAGGCATTTCAGATAGTCACAGCTCGCGGCTCTTCTGATTGGCCGGTTTTCTTGGAACCAGGTGCTAAACTGAACACTTTGGAGATCACACCTGTCCACACCAAACCGGCAAGGTCTGGCCCCTGGGCGTGGCCTCATGGGGATGGACCCAGGATTAGAACTCTCAAGTGCTGACACTGTATGTGAAGAGGAAGAAGCTACCAGGGACCTGAGTTCAAATTCCCAGAACTAACATACAGCAAAGTACAGTAGCACATATCTGTAATCCCAGCACTTACACGGACATGACAGACAGAAGGGAGAGTCTCTGGAAATCTTGGGCACCAGTACACAGGTGAACAGCAAAAATATATACCCTACCTCAAACAAGACAACAGCAAAGACTGACACCCGAGATTTTCCTCTGACCTCCATGCATGCACTGTGGCATACACGTGCTCTCTCTCTCTCTCTCTCTCTCTCTCTCTCTCTCTCTCTCTCTCTCTCTCACACACACACACACACACACACACACACACACACAATTTAAGTAAATAAGGGTAAGAGCAAGGTAAAGGATGGGTCGTTTCTTGGTGGTGTGAGGCTTTTAATCTCAAAGCTCTCCCAATGGTGTACTTTCTCCAGCAAGGATGCACCTCCTAAACCTCTCCAAACAGCGCCACCAACGGGGGACCAAATGTTCAATTGCCTGAGACTATGGAGGACATTCTTATTCAAACCATCACACAGCCTTAAAGGAAGTCTGGTTCTGACTGGGTTTCATGCTTGGTTGTGGTAGGAACAGATTCTGGAGACAGATCTCTGTGTTCAAAGTTCAGCTCTTATATATCAAGTGAGAAGGCCAATCCTGGCCTCCACTCTATGGTTATCAAAGAATGACAATCGAGGTAGAGCACCTGAGCTAGAATGCACTCGGTGTGCAGCCAGTGACAGACACCTTCCCTGGGGCCACCTTGCTTCCCACATGGAATATCTGCTTTCTCAGTTTTAAGGAACAGAACTTGCCCTAGCTGGATATGACCTGGGTAGCTAAGTATGCAGAATTACCAGAATGACCGAGCTACTGGGTAGGAAAAGCGATGGGAACCCAGGGACTCTGTTCCATCCATGGGCACTGCACTAGCCGCTGAAAGGAATGTAAGCCAGCCATGCTTGCCCAGAGGAGGCTGCTGCCCCTTTAAACGACTGTCAATAATCCTTCAAGGTTTTGTTTGTTTCACTTAAGGCTCTCTGGAGAAACACTCAAGGAACCAGCCAAAATCACAGTCATTCTTCTAGGTGACCTTTGCTCATTATAATCTCATTATAATGCTAAATTTTCTACCCTGGAGATGTTCCTGTCTGCCATTTTTGAACATGTGACATATGAGGAAGCCTGTTCTCAAACTGAGCATGCTCAATAAATGTGTCTGCCTCTACATATGATGGTGGAACTTTCCAAAATGAATATGCAGGAGTTTCCATGATAAAAAGCCCCTGGCTTTCTTTGCTTTGGGAGTTATCCCCAGTGACCTCCTCATTTGCACAGCAACACAACCCTCACTGTGTGCTGGTTCTACACATTGACTTTGTACTCACCAAGAGGCACAGCCATCGTGTCACACTGCAGGGTCGTGATGAGGAGGTACCCTGGCTTGAAGAAACAGCCCAGTCACTGTATGTTCCTGGGGATTTGTCTTCCTTGGGACAAAACTCATCCTAACACCATCAGCATCACTAGCCTCTTTTTCCCATCACCAGCTTGCATTCCTCCCTCAACCCCATCCCAGGAAGCTGGGAGAACATCTCCAGGTGGTAACAGTTCTTCAGCACATTTTAAGAGAACTTGTCTCGCCTTACTCGGCCCCCTACTGCCAACTGCCCCATAAGTCTTAAAAGACTCTGTCCCTATTAAAGTGTGAGCTGTACTGGCCACATTTTTTTTTTCATTTTTACACAGCTAACCACTACCAAAATATCCACATGAACAACCCAGAAGAAGAAAGGTTACAGCTTCAGAGGTTTGTGTGCACTGTTAGCTGCACTGGGTCTCTCTCCTCCCATGGTGAGGTGGGATATCGTGGTGGGGGAAGAGACTATTCACCTCATGACAGACAGGAAAGAGACCAGGGCAAGATAAACTCAAGGCCTCATTCCCCGGACCCACTCACTCTGTCTAGGTCCTACTGCCCAAAGTTTCCAAAGTCTCCCCACTGTATGACTTTTCCTC
>CABHPP010137813.1:11914-22269 GCA_902168425.1 Peromyscus attwateri | reverse complement strand
CATCTTTTATACATTTCATTTTTCCTTTATTCTTTTAAAATCTGTATTTAGAAATAGGTTGCCTTTAACCTCAACAATTATTCCCTCACTTTGATGTTTTCTGCTATTGAAGTCTTCTGCTGTGTTTTTCATTTTGTTCTGTGTACTTTTCAGTTTGAGGATTTCCTTTTTTTTTTTTTCTTTTTAAGATTCACCTTCTTCGGTACATCTTTTCTTCTTTTCCTAAAGCCAGGTATTGCGTTTACCTGGCTTCCTTGGCTCCTGTACAGAAGTGGGAGTTACTAAAAACTCTTCAAACTGGTTTTTCCATGCAGGATTGATTGCCAGAAGATCTTACACAACCACCATCTTGTTCTAGCTATGAATCTGTGGAGATTTTTATGGCACCAGTTTTATGATTTGTCATGGGAACAACAGGAAGCTGTAATACCAGTATATTCTGTGTTACTAACAATGCAATGCTTAAGTACAAACACAGGTATGTGATTGTCATTATAGCCAAGATGTTAAATGCCTACACAAGATATTAGAGATATCTCTGGAGTGCAATTGGTTCCTGTATCTTTGTTGATATATTGTTCTGTTGTAATCAGCATGGCAGCTAACATGAAGGAACTGTAACATTAGGCTGATCATTTAAAACCTTATGTCAAGTTGCATGATTTCCTTGCTCAAAATCCTCAGTGACTATCACATTATGAGTAAAAGCCAAATTGTTTAAGTGCCCTGCCATCTGTCACAGTCTGACCTAGCCTTCACTGCCTGGCTTCTCTCCAGCGATCATCTCCACCTCTGTCCTTGGCTGGAGCCACAGCACTCCCTCCATGGGTCAAGTCTACTCATTGCTGAGAGCACTTACATTCTGATGATTCTTGGGGAAGAGATTCCTTTCTGTGCCTCATGTGAATGGATCGGTTCCTTTGATTTATATGTAAACCTCACCCTGGCTCCTATTAAATGCTTCATCCTAGCCACTTGAAAACATACTACACATATACATTTTTCTGTGATTTAACCTCTGTCTGGGCATCATCCATGTTGGCTTTTTCCACGACTCTCTCTTTAGTAGGTACATAATAGACACCTATGCTGCCTGTTCTCAATTACATCTCTTAAATTCATATTTTTCTTCTGAATTCAGAATCTTGAAGTGTATTTTAGAGTTTGGATGATGTTCTATGTCATGAAGTTCACTCCTTTAACTTCATGGATGGTCAAAAATCTGAGGTGCCTATATCTCAGATTTCATGTCAGAAAAGCATAGTAGGGCATGTTCTAACTGTTCAGAGATCTGAATGCAACGTGCTTATATAACTGTGTGCTTTGATAAGTAGATTCTGAAAAATATTTTTTAAGTATTTAGTAATCTATAACCTGTTACTTTTCATATTTACTTTCTTTAAACAAGAATTTCTCCTGTAAGTCAGAGTTCACATTCTTGTTAAACTTTAACAGTCTTTCATTGAGAAAATATTCATATAAATAGTATTTATCTATGCTGTGTGTATCTATAATTTGTGCATGTTTATATGCATGACACTGTTTGCCTGTGGAGGTCGGAACACAGCTGGTACAATTAGTTCCCTTCTCTTATCCTGTGGTTTACCTCAGGGATTGAAAGCAGATCATCAGCCTCAGCACTAGGCACCTTTAATCACTGAGCCATTTTGCTAGCCCTACTGTGCAAATATTTTAAATGACTGCTATGTAATATACTCTTTAATACAGTGAGTACATATAAGATGGATTTCCACTTTGATAGTATACCTTTAAGATACATACCTGGCCATGGTAGCTTAAATCTGTAATCCAGCATATGAAAGACAGTGACCTGAAAGCCATCACAAATTCAAGATCAAACTGATCAACATAGTGAGTTCGAGGTCAGTCAGGCTACAACCAAGGTGCACACTTGTCAAATCAAATATCTCTTACCTGCTGCCTCAAATCCTTTCCATCCTTCTTGTGGCCAGAGAAGACTATCAGAGTTCTTCTACAACCATGGGCATAACCACACCATGTCAGTCATCCTTGACCAACTTCACTAGTCAACCCAGGACAGTGTCTTAGCTCAGGTCCTTGCTGTGTTTCTTTTGTATTCATTAGAGCCTGTGATGCTGTAAGACCCGCTCAGCACTGAGAAAATGTAGCTGTGTGCCATAGGGCAGCAGTACTCCATCAGATAAATCATAGCATGGTTTCAAATGGGAGTTGGCCTATGATTTCATTGCCCTGTCAGACATTTATTCCACCTCTTGAAAACACTTCTTAAGTATGAAGTAATCTATTAGATCTGACACTAGACATGACCAGATCAAGACCACACTGGCCTATCATCTGCTTCCTTCCTGCCTCACCCCATCCCTTCCCTCATTTGTTTCTCAGGGGTTTATATCTCCTAACAAAACTCTAGGACATAAATTTTCTTCAGTTTCTGTCTCCTAGGAAAGACATTGAAGACCTAGAGAAAGCTTATTCTGGCATACACAGCAGCTATAAAGGGTTGTTATGTCTAAATCTCACTAACATGGCTGCAACCTAAAGTTCTCTCTCTCTCTCTCTCTCTCTCTCTCTCTCTCTCTCTCTGACTAAGGTTAAGAGGAGGCTTTTTTAAAAAAAAGGAAAGCATGAAATCTATTAAGTCTAAAGTGATAAGTGAGATTTTTCTAGAAAAATATGAGCACTACAACATAATGCAGCACTGGTGGTTATCACCCCATGCCCAGGAATGAAGCATGGTGGTGGGGGTGTTCTATTTAAGGCAGCCAGCTGCGTGTGTGTGTGTGTGTGTGTGTGTGTGTGTGTGTGTGTGTGTGTGTATGTGTGTGTGTGTTTACGTGCATGCACTGGAGAAATGGTTGAAATCATCTTCCAAGTTCTATTCTCTTGGGAACATTGTTATCCAAGTACTGATCATTTGAAAAATTCTACTTGATAAAACTGAATTGCTGGCCTGATTTTGGAAGTGTCCTGAGGCAATGTGGGTGCTACAGAATTTATCTAGAGCACCGTAGAATAATGTACCTGGGACAACATTGGATGGTTATGTACAAACCTGTGAGATTCAGCCTGTAGTCAACCGCAGCCCAGGTGTATGACTCTTTCTACACCTTCCACAGCAGTGAGCACATGTATGACCTGAGACTCACATATAAGACCCTGAGGTAGAAACCCAGTAGGGCTTCAGCTCCTTTTCATTTCAACACTCTACTGCGCATTCAGTACTTTAACAAGATTTAAAGAAGAAAAGTAGAAGAGGAAAAATAAACTGGTAAAGGAGACAGAGAGCTGTAGACCTCATAATGAAGCCTAATCAGAAGTGACTGATCACTGCCTGCAAGTATTTTAGTGGATGAAAATCCTAAATCAAGAATTGATTTTAATGAATCTAAAGTCTGATGATTGAATCACTCTGCCTGAAGGTGACAGTATTTTTCTTAATTTAATATGCTGAGAAAGACTAGTTACTTCTCTTGAGAAAGAGACTAAATTGTCGTCTTGATTCCTATACATGATATATGAAGATTGTTGTGGGTCTTTTTAATCTCTTATATTTATATTGTTCAGCCTTAAAGTGATTGCTGGCATTAGCCATCTTCACGTTATTAAAATGATATCCCTGAAAGTATTATCTTATAAAGAGTAAGTTTTATTTAGAACATGATTAGGAGGCTCTTATACAAGCCCAGTCTGCCCCCATGGCTGTGGCTTCCGGTGAGGTTATCAGATCAAAATGTTGGAATCACATTGAACATTGAGGCACTCGCTTGACTGAAGCAGGGAGAGCCTGGGAGGCTGAGCCTCACATTCCCATCTCTTAAATGTCTATGCTACCAGTACTAATGCCACACTGGAGACTGTGTTAGTACCCCTGGACATTCTCTTAGAACTCATCCTTCAAAGCAACATAAGGGACTTGAAGGCTACAAAGAGGAATGGTTATCCATATGGCATTCCATTGCAAAGGGGTTTTCATCATATATAATAAAGTATGGTGTAGATGTAACCAACTGTCTTATTAAAAAAGAAACACAGAGCCAATACAGAGATGAAAGCCAAGAGGTCAGAGCAATAGCTAAAAGCTAAAAACCTTACCCTTCACTGTCGCTGTTGTTGTACTTCTCTGAAAGAGCCCTACTTCCCGTGTCTGTCTTTTTTTATAGAGTTTCTGATCTGCCTTCTCATTGGTTGTAAACCCAACCACATGACCTCCTAGTCACTGCCTATCTGTACAGACCTCCAGGTCTTCTATGGTTGGTATTGAGATTAAAGGCATGTGTCTCCAATGCTGGCTGCATCCTTGAACACACAGAGATCTACCTAGCTCTTCCTACCAAGTGCACCACTTAAAGGTGTGCACCACCACCGCCCAGCTTTTGCTATGGCTTGCTAATAGCTCTGACCCCCAGGCAACTTTATTTATTAACATACAAATCACATTTCAGTACAAATAAAATATCACTATAGTATGGTTAACTAAAGCTGTCAAAAGTATTAAGCTAAATTTTTTTTATTCTACTAAGTATACTCTCCATGTCTGAACTACTTTCCTAACCTTAAACATCTTTTTAAAACCTATCTTTATTGAGTAGTTTCTCTGTGTCAGCTCATATAAATTACATACATAACAATTCATAAAGAGCCATAGTATAATGGATTGATTAACCATGTTAGAGATATGTAAAGCGATTGCATTTTATTATTATTTACTTTACAGTGGAAGGCACAGGGCATTTTGCAAGGTACACATGTAGGTCTGGGAGGACAAGTTGCAGGAGCAGGGTTCTCACCTACTACATGGGGATCCAGGGATTGAGCTCAGGCATTCCAGCTTTGACACAAGTGCCTTTATCCACTGAAGCATCTTGCTAACCCTCACGTAAGTTTTAAAGTAAGTTGTGTAGTAACATGTGCAGCAGGTGTTTTAGAGGCATGATTTGGTTAGGTTATAATGAAATTTGACAGGTGTTATAGCCACAGTCACAACAGGGAGAAATAATTGTGTTACCCTCAAGAAAACCCCGTACAGTAGCTCTCTAGCAGAATTTTGATTCCTTACAATTTTACATTTTCTTGAATGTGCAAAATTGTCTTTTGAGGCTGATTTCATTCTCTTATATATTTTATATTCTCCCATGTAGGTTTTGTGTATCAGAAGGCATCTTCATCTTGCTAGGGAGCACTCCAGCACAGAAAATACAGTGATTCATTTCTTGCCTATTAGTTGAAGGGCATTTCAGTTTTACATAGGACTCTCTGCCTCCTGAGTGCTGGCACTACAGGCATGAGCCAACCTGCCTGGCTAATTCCTTCATTAGTGTGAACAAGGTATTCCAGATCTTTCCAGAGCATTCCATGAAAACATAACTGATTCTGGGTACATACCTAGAAATAAGGACATGGTGCTATTTCATAATTAAGTAATTACTTTATATAAAGCTGTTTGTTTATATTCCACAGGTGTCATGAATTTTAACTAGCAATGTTCAAGATATCATCTGCCTGCCTTAGTCACCAGCACTTATTGTTCCCAGGTTTTGCTGTAATTTTAGTCTTTTTATTAGACATGAGTAGTTTCACGTTGTGGCTTTAATTAGCCTCCCCTAAGGACTGCAGCTCCCAAGAGTCTTCTCATTTTTCATTCCTCTATTTTTGTTGATTCTTTGTTCTAATGTCAGTTCCAAGCCATCAAAATATGTATTTTTCTTGCCACTGTTTGAATGGTGATCATCTTTTGCCTATTCTAGGTGACAGAACTTTTTCAGATCAATGATTGGCAGGTCTTTGTCCCCAGCCTCTTACATATCTTTTGCTATTTAAAAACACACTGTCTTTTTTTTTTTTTGTTTTTTTTTTTTTTTTTTTTTTTTTTTTCGAGACAGGGTTTCTCTGTGTAGCTTTGCGCCTTTCCTGGAACTCGCTTTGGAGACCAGGCTGGCCTCGAACTCACAGAGATCCGCCTGGCTCTGCCTCCCAAGTGCTGGGATTAAAGGCGTGCGCCACCACCGCCCGGCCACACTGTCTTTTTTTAATTACTTTTTTAAATCTCTGAACCATTACCTGCTTCTCAGTCACAGTTTCTATGGTTAGCTTCTAAAGTCAAATTATGTTGCATTTTATAGCTAGGTCTAAGATCCACTTAGTGATACATTTGATGGAAAGGTAAGCATTTCAGCTCAAGGTTCATTATTTTATGTATTTTACTTTTTTCTGTCAACTTCCATTAAAAATTCAGTTATTTTTCTGATGAGTTACATTGAAGAATCTTCCTTAAGAATAAGTTAAACATATTTAAAATATGTATTGCTCCCTTCATGTTTTGAATGTAATCTTTTGCTGGCAAATACTGGCCTATTTGCTATCACTTCATAACCAATATCACAAATTAGATACAGCATGGCTGAGAGGTTTTTTTCTCAAAATATTGTGATCATCCTTCAATAGAAATGCATAATCCTTTGGTTGACACTAAAGAATATTATTCAGTGACCTCTATTAGAAATGAATAAACTAAATACACATTTTTATTTAGAATAAACCAAACATATACATATTTGGGAAGTGTGAAAGTTTATTTCAGTTGTGAACTTGACATAACCGAGAATCACTGGGGAGAGAGCCCCAACTAGGAGTTGTGTAGATCAGACTGTGAGCATACCTGTTAGAGATTTCTTCGTTGGATTCACTGAGATGGGAAGATCTACCTTGAATGTTGGCATTGCTGTTGTAAGGGCTGGGCCCTGGGCAGGCAAAGAGAAGAGTGAGGTGAACAATAACATACACACATTAACCCACTGCTCTCTGCTCTTGGCCGTAGAGTTCGGTGATATTTATTCATGTGTTTTTCTATCGATAACATCCAGTATAATAAAGGTGAGGACAGATATACGTGTCATACCCATTTAGCACCCCCAGAAACACAGCTGTAGGTTTTCATACCTGACTCTGCCTTGTTAAGAAGGAACTCTGAGTTTACCAGAAGCATCATCACACACAATTCTGAATTTTGTCAAAATTTTTCTTTGATGGTATTGATATTTTATTCTTATTCTGTGATATCAAGATAATTATTCATATTACACCTAATGGTGGTTTAAATTTCTGGTGTTGGAATGAGCACTTCTATCTATGACACTGTGTTACTATATTTTGATTGCTAATCATTTGCTGAGAATATTGACACCTGTGTTCGTTAACGAGCATATCACTTCTTTTGATCAGAATGTTTTTGTGTGACTTGGATAATCAGAGCAACAGTGACTTATACCTCAGGTGGGAGGTGTTGTGTCTTCTATTTTCTGGAAAGTAATGTGTGAATTCATTAAATTTCAGCTGCATTCCCCCGATGAATTCATCCAGGCAAATAATACATTTCTGTGGTTTTTTTCAACCCTAAATTTAAATTTTTATCACATTGCAAATCTTAGGTTGTATGTTTTCTTATCAAGTTTATATTTATCAAAGACTTTTATCTCTTTCTTGCTTTTGCTTAAATTATGGAGGGCAGTTTTAATATTGACTTTTATTATAATTACAACATATACAGGTTAGTAGCAGTGTGTTCTTCAGCATCATATTGGTAGCTGGAATCTCATTCTTGCTCTTTCTCTGTATATTTTTATAGATTTAGCTTGTAAATGTAAACTAGTATAGTGACTTGAACACCTTTATTGCATTCTTATTTCTTTTTTTCGAGACAGGGTTTCTCTGTCTAGCTTTGCGACTTTCCTAGATCTCTCACTGTAGACCAGGCTGGCCTTCAACTCACAGAGATCCCCTTGCCTCTGCCTCCTGAGTGCTGGGATTAAAGGCATGAGCCACCACTGCCCGGCCTTGATATAAATTCTTAACACCATATTATCATCATTCTCTTTATCTAACATTCTCTCTACTTTATATTTCTTTTATTGTCCATAATCATTAACTCTGTGTTAAAGCACACAAACCCATATACACAGATAGACACATTTGATGTTAGCACTCTTAAAATGGTAAGACTGTTTTGTGGCAAGGTAAAATCAGGATCCTAATTTCAAACATACATAATTCCCTTTTATTTCAACACTGATTCTGAGCAATGATACTTAATTTCCAGGGAAATAAACTAACTTGTTCCCTGGAAGTTACTTTCTCTGGGTCATTTCAGAAGTGGTGGTACTTTTTTCCAGATGTTGATATTCATTACTCAATAATTTTCATCAAGGAAGCACTAAACTTTAGTTCTTCTCCGACTCAAATGGACACTGCCATTCCAACACACGTGCATGTTGTCACACCAGTTACATGGATGGCATGGCTCCAGTTTCCAATGGTGATGTCACTCCAACTCATGGGTAATGTTCCGTTTCATGTGGATGATGACACTGCCTCTCACAAGGATGCTTCAGTTGTAATTCACAAGGATGATGTCGTTTTCATTCACTTGGATGACTGTGGCTTACGTTAACGGTGATATTGCGGCTCACTTGGATGGTGTGGCTATAACTCATATAACTGTTGTTCCCTGCAAACTCACTAAACAGTGTGTCTTCCATGCACACGGATCGCCTAGCGACAATACTGACTGGTGCTGTCACTGACAGTTTTTCAGTTTTTTATTTTGAACATGTTCCTTTAGTGCTTTAAAAAGATATACAAATAGAATCCCCAAGGCCCTTGGCATTTTCTAACTTACAGTAGATTCCAGCCTGCATAGTAGTTACTTATTAATAATACATTGTGTTGCCTCCTTAGTTATTGTCCCCTTATGGTGCAGAATAAGCGCTAAATTGCAGTTTGGAGTCAATCAAATTTAAATCCAATTTATAAAAGTTACGTTCACCTCATTACCTTGTAATTTAAATTTCCACTGACTAAATGCCTGGCCGATCTATTTAATGACTTTCAGCTTTAAAGTGTTTTCCTTTACCAATATAATTGGAATATTTATTTATAATATACTGTCTTATTTCGTGAGTATTTTATATTTAAAATTAAAAATAGTATTTTGCAGTGTTGACATCATTTTTTCTTTAAAAATTTTTTTATGAAAACTGTTTTAGTTTTTCTATTGTTTTATTTTTTGAGATTGTATTTTAAATATACTTTTCCCTTCCCCTTTCTCTCTTAAACCCTCCCATACACCCCTCCTCACTCTCCTTCATATTTATGGCCTCTTATTCATCAGTTGTTATTGCATTCATATGTGTATTATATATATACATACATATTCCTAAATATAACAGGCTAAGTTCATATAATGCTATTTCTCCTCTACAGTTTGGCATAGCCATTGGTGTAATCCTTGTTCAGCTCAGTCTGGTCACCTTGGTGAGACTCTGTGGGTGTAGCTTCTAATGTTACTAGGAGACACACTCTTTCTGCCCATTCTTCTGCCATGCTCCCTAAGCCTTAGGTGCAGAAGTGTTTTGTAGATGGAGCCCATTGGGACTGGGCTCCACAACTCCGTGTTTTGATTGATTGTCGTTTGCTGCTGTGGTCTTCATCTGTTGCACATAAAAGTTTCCTTGCTCACAGGTGAAGACTATACTTATTAGTGGATATAAGGACAAATGTTTATAGGCTGTTATTGGTGAGTATGCTGGTTTCATAAATCAGTACTTGTAGATTCTCTCCCAATCACACTGATCCCACTAGCACTGATTAGTTAGCAGGTATGCAGTACCAGGCATGGTGTCCATCTCATTGATCAGGTCATAAGTAGAATTAGAGAACCGCTGGTTACACCAAGGAATGAGTGTCACTACTGCATCTGTAGGGCTATCATGTCATGCTGAACATGGATGTGGTTCATAGGTGTTATATGTGGGTGGGACTGTTGATTGCCTCTCTCCTTTGGAAACTTCCATGAAGGCTTCTGGCACCATGAAAGCTAGTCCTTAGGGAAGGGGCATTCAGTTCAGTTCTACCTCAGGGGTTTCTGGGCCCTGTTTCTGAAGTATATGATATCTTCAGCAATACAGATTTACCTTCAACCTCTGGGAGCATGGGGGTAATCAAAGAAAACAAGAATAAGCTGTATGGTTTGCAAGACTCTTAGACCTTAGACGGCCTTGACCATCAGTTCAAAAGAGAGCTGCTTATGTTTGTTACTAGTGACATTTGTCTTTATGGGTCTGGGTTACCTCACTCAAAATGATTTAACTGACTCATGGATCCCAAGAATTGAAATAATCCATAACTTCAGTAATGTATTATTTTGGCATGAGTTCATAAAATGCCATTTGTGTCTGCATATCTCTCTCTGTCTCTCTCTATCTCTCTGTCTGTCTCTCTCTGTCTGTCTCTGTCTCTGTCTCTGTCTCTCTCTCTCTCTCTCTCTCTCTCTCTCTCTCTCTCTCTCTCTCTGTTTCACT
>CABHPP010137813.1:0-11814 GCA_902168425.1 Peromyscus attwateri | reverse complement strand
TCTCTCTCTCTCTCTGTTTCACTGGCAGGGGGTGGATATTGGAAGCAGAGAGAGAAATGGATCAAGTATGACCCTTAAAGGCACAGACATGTCCCAGTTACCACAAACAGTTTCCAGAACTTACCAAAAAGAGTCACCTGCTGAACACCAAGATTTAAATTATAAGCCTGTGAGGGACATTTAATATTCAAGCCACGACAGTGTTAGTTTTAGCCAGTCCGATGACCTCTCCCCCACCACCGTGTGTGTGTGTGTGTGTGTGTGTGTGTGTATGTGTGTGTGTGTGTGTGTGTGTGTGTGTGTGTGTGTAAGAGTTTCCAGATGTTATAGACAGTCCTTCAGTATCTACATGTAAGCTAGTCACTCTGTTATTAAATTATGTCTAGATTACCTATAACTATTCTTTTTTTTTCTTTTCTTTTTAACCTTTCACTATTCTAATGTAAGTTCTGTGTACATAGTTGTTCCTATGCATGGAGCAGAGAATAATAAAAATAAAATTTGAATGAAAAAAGAAAAGGAATGCATATTCAGTAGACATGAATCTTAAAATATACATTGGTTATTTCTTAGTTCTCACTGAATTGAGTCCTCAGTGGACTTTGTATGCACAGCTTAAAGACCTTTATTTTATAACACCACAGCCAGGTAAGAGACCCCCATCCCTTTATCTCTAAGTGATTTCCTATTATATATTAGAGAAAGCAATAAAATGATTTTTCTTATGTACCCTCAAAACTGTTCCTGAGTCCAGTGTATCTTTTGAAGTCATAGTCCCTTTACTGAGTACGAATCAACCGAGTGCACAGATCCTGTTTTTATGGCTTTTTGAAAGCAATGTTATTGAGTCAGTGAAGATAATGACCGTGTGCCCCTTAGTTTATGCACCCTGACATCTACAGGACTGAGCCTGTGTATGGCTCCCTGCACACTGACGGTCTGAGGGTATGCTCCAAACTCTGGTTTCGCATTAGCCCCCCCTCCCCCGCTACTGTCAGCAGATGCTCTTCACAGACACCAAAAATATGTGTGACAGACAGTCCACTTCACAGGACATCTGGCACCTTTCTCACAAATGAAATCTTCTACTCTGATCATAGGGCTGTGTTCCACTTTTAGGCTGTCTGACATTGTTCTTTCTATGCCCTGTGTAGCTGTGAAGTTGTGAAAGAAAACATAACTTGAGGATGAGAGGTGAAGCTAAGTGCTCAGTGTTTCTTATGAGAAAAAATGGAGTCTCTCTATTAGACAGTCTCTATTTCTAAGACTTGATTCTGTGAGCTATCCCATGCTGGTTCATTGATAAGCAAATTGTGCAGAATTAGAGTGTTAGAGTGTGTGGTCTGGCTCTTCTGATATCAAAATAACAATATAATGATGTGAGTTAAGTCAAGATCATTAAGTTAAAACACAATGGACTTGAGAAAGTTTAACCTTTTTGATAACCTTACATAGTCTCATTTAAGCATAAGGAAAAATATTTGTTTTCTAATTTTAATATCAAATACTTCAACACAAATAAAAAGTTACTGATAGAACAGAAGACAAACTGAAGATGTATACTTAATGTGTTACAATGCACTTGGAGTTGTATCAAGGGATCCACAAGGTTTTCCATGGTAAAGTCTCTAGGCATATTACTGGTTGGTTTGGACAGATACTGATTTTATTGAGCTAATATGCATACTGGGTTATAAAATCTTCCATGGTCTCTAGAATATTGACATGTTAACTGACCTAGATTCTATCTCAATTTGTTACTTCAATTTTGAGAAAGCCACAAAGCCACACCGGGAAAGAATTATCATGCTCCAGCAATCCAAATAGCATTTCACTATGCTGGTATTAAAAACCAGAATGATGAGCCATAGATGGCTCAGCAGGTCAAGAAAGACACTTGCCGCCAAGGTTGTTGACTTGTGTTCTATGTCACATTGAAGGAGAGAACCACTGCCAGCAAGTGGCCCTTTGATCAGCCCACATGAACAAAGTAAAGGTAAAAGAAAATGGGAAAAAAAAATATCATGGGGATGGTGGGATGGCTCAGTGGCTAAAGTTCTTGCTCTGCCATCGTGGAGACCTGAGTTTGGATCCCCAGGATCTATGTAGAAATCAGATATAGTAGCACATGTTGCAACCTTTTCCCAGGGTGTGGGGAAGACCTGAAAGATCTCCAGAGTTCAATAGGCAGAGAGTCTAGCCAGACAGTGAGCTCTAGGTTCAGTAAGAATCCCTGTTTTGAAAAATATGATGGAAGTGATAGAAGACACCTAACACTTACCTCAGGGCTCAACTTGTGTGAATACAGCTGTACACAAGAACACATATATCAACTTCAAACACAGACACTCATGCATACACACACACATACACACACACACACACACACACACACACACACATGCACACACGCACGCATGCACACAAACACGTGCACACTCATATTCCATTCAGGACAATCCTGTAATATTCAAAATTTCCCCTCTTCTACTCTATCCTCAATGTTAAGGAAAAAAAATGCCTATAACTAGATCTCAAAATTAATTTGTATTGAATATGTTATTGGTTATAAAGTTAAATGAACTTTAAATTAATCTTACTAATGTACTTGAAACTCCATTTCCTTATAACCAACTATGTACAGGAAAACATGCCAAATGGAATGAATTCTATACAATAAAATCTAAGCAAGTAATTGTAGCTTTATTTCAGTACACCGAGGGCGAGAATACCCTATACCTAGAGACATAACATTAGTCTCCTTACAGTTTGATATAAAGACTGAAAGATATTTTCATTACACCACATTTTCCATCATACATCAATTATATTTCCATTATATAGAAACAGAATATCAAATGTTTCTCTGCATAGTGAAGTTCAAAGTTCATTTAAAATACCCATCTATAATTATTTCAGTTATGCTAAATCAAAGTAATGAGTTGTGATACAATGTATCACAGCACGGATAATTCTTTCTAGTTTATTTTTCATTTAGGCCCATAGCTCTCCCATCAATCAATAAAATTCTGTGAACCGTGATAATTAGTCTTATTAATTAAAACCAGGAGTCAGATATCAAGGTAAAAGCTGAAAGATCAGAAAAACAGAAACTTCTTACCTCTATGAATCCTCAGACTGAATGGTGTGGTGATATATTATGTACCCTAATAAAATCTACCTGAAGATTAGAGAACAGAACAAGCCACTAGATTAAACATAGAGGCCAGGCAGTGGTGGCACACACCTTTAATCCTAGTACTTGGAAGGCAAAGATCCATCTGAATCTCTATGAGTTCAAAGCCACCCTGGACTACATGAGATTGACTTAGTCTAGGAGAGAAAACAGAGCAAGGCCGTGGTGGTATACACCTTTAATCCAGTACTGGGAAGCACACACACACCTTTAATCCCAGGAAGTGTTGGCTGGTCAGAGAAAGGTATATAAAGCATGAGGAGACAGGAACTAGAGGCTTTTCAGAAGCATTCTTTTCAGCTAGAGGCATTTTCAGCTGAAGGCTTTTCAGCTGAGGAAGCCCTTTTTGGCTGAAGAGCTTCAGAGACATTCAGTCAGAGGATTCATGGAGTTGGAAAGGTGGCTTGTTCCTTTGTCTCTCTGATCTTTCTGCATTTACCCCAATATCTGGCACTGGGATTTTTATGATAAGACCTTTAGAAATTCGTGTTACACAATGGGGTGCCGATTTCCTGTCTCCACCTGCCTTATATTCCTGTCTCCACCTCCCTAGTGCTGGAATTAAAGGCATGCACCACCACTGCCCAGTTTCTCTTTTAAACTGGTTTAATTTCAGGTAGCCCAGGGTGGCCTTGAATTCCTGTTTCCTCTTTCCAAGTGTTGGGATTAAAGGTGTGTGCTACCACCGCCTGCCTCTATGGTTAACTAGTGACTAACTCCGCCCTCTGATCTCCAGGCAAGCTTTATCTGTCAGAACACAAACAAAATACCATACAACAATTCTGTGTTAATGTTCTACGTGTTTCATCATGCTGCCTCAGTTCCTGTTCACAGGGTGCTCTTCATAATATCTGAGCCCAATTCTTTCTCTCTCTTAGCAGAAAAATAAATCATTTTAGTTTTACTTGTGTGTGTTTGTGTGGGTATGTGCTCGTCCGTACGGGTACCTGTGGAGACCAGAGGGGTTGAATTCCCTGGGGCTTGAGTTGCAGGTGGACACCTATCTCCTGGTAAGGATGCTTGTGTGGTGCACCAGAGTTTGTCTCCTAGCATCCATATTGGGAGACTCACAGCCACACTAACTGCTGAGCTACCTCTTCAGCTTCCCCCACTCATCATTTTACCCTCAAGGTCCCATTGAAAACAACGCTACAAGTATCGTTCAGTAGCCTTCACCTCCTGGAGTTGTAAGAATAAATGGAATTCTTCCTGTCCTTTGGCGTAAGTATGAGATGTTTTCAAGTATATTATCAACAGCAGTGCAACACGTTCAAAGCCATGTTATAGCAACTCTACCTAAAATGTGTTTTCTTTCCTCGGTGTCTGTCTCTTCCATCATTACAGCACGCCCTCATGTGCAATTTCAGCTTTCATTATTATAGTATGCCCTTACTTCTCAATTCCTAATTATTTATCTCAACTGTTATATATTCTAAATGATGCCCAAGTCTATGCTTAAAATAATGAGCTTCAAAATGGTTTTGTGTGTGCTTGGATAACAGGTCATTCTTGTTAGCCTATGTGCCTAGCATGGTTTCTATTCCATTTCTTCTCTTTGTCCAGCTGTCAGGGTCTGGGTGATGCAGACAGGATTCTTGAAGACCTTTGTATTGCATTGCGAGAAAGAAATATTGGGTGATCTTAAGGTGCCTTTTAAAAAAGAAAATCTTGCATTTTCATATTCTCTACACTGAATTCTTAGTGCTTCAAGCAATCCAATTCCCCTGACAGTGTGGGCATGAAACATTCATGGGCATGTCAGAGTTCAATAGTGTTTAGTATTTATTCTTATAATCAGAGGCAAAAGGGCCCAAACGAGTTAGACATCACAGAAATTCAAATAATAGTCATAAGAGCTCTAGAAATTAAACTATGATAGATTGCAAAATTAGAGAATATTGAAGTGAAAAAGACTCTAATGCCACTGTGGTTATTGTCATACCCGGCATTATGATATTAAAATCAAGTCAGCTGTGCCCACAGTTCAAGATGTTAGCACTAATGTTTAACCATAACAATCAAACCAATTCCTCATGCCAGTAAATGGCATAATTATTAAATATAAAGATACTTTGTGTTGAACCACTAGTTAAGGAAGTTATTCCTTGCATTCATTAATATGGAAAGACTAGCTACAGATCACAGATATAGGAATGTGGGACCGTGTCTGTGTCTGTCCCTGATCCCATAGCTCTTCAGCTATCTCTGGGCAACAACAAAGAGACTTTTACTTCTGTGTATTTTTCTCCTTCTGCAGTCCTTGGAATGGGTGTCCGTGACAGGAAGAAACCTAAGGTGACAGTTTTCAACTTCTTTTCACATGTTGAATTTGCACATTTGTTGGTTTCCATGTCTTAAAGAGTTCATCAGGAAACTCAGGCATACTTCCAAAGGATATAGAGTCAGAGCCTCCCCACACTGCCACGCTGCCGCAATATTATTTTGTGATGATTTAAAATAGCAGAGGAGAGGCATTTTTCATTCTCTTGGGAATAAGCTATGCCATCAGTGGCACTCTTGAGCTGTTCTGTGGACCAACTATGATGGTTAATGCCCCCTAGGGTGCAGCAAGCCAGGAGACGGCAACAGGCAAGTGTAACAACCCAATGGGAAAATATGTGAAGGCTCAAAAGATACCTGACCATCACCAAATATGCTGCTGTCACACTGCCAAATCCTAAGGTGCAGTCCCTTACAAGCAAATGACCATATGTATTCGTTTCCCCAAAACAGTTTGTGTTCATAACACATCCTTCCACTCACAAAAACATTCTGGTTTGGATTACAGGTTCCATCCACCCATTGCTCATCAAATGTTTGAAATGAAATAATTAGGTGGTAGACACAGAAAATGAGAAATCGAGTCGTTAAATGGGAAGAGAGATAAGCCCTCTTGCTCTGTTTTCCATTGCTTACTGCCTGATTGGGCACTTTATTCTGGTCCTGCCTGGCCATTGCTTGAGTGCCAGTTAGGAGGACTGCACTTCCATGCTGTTAGATGAAGCAGGTACAAGTAGGATCTATGAAAGCAGGCTAATTCAAAATCCTTCTGACACTTGAACTGAAGTCTAATCTATGGTTATTACAGACATTGCTGTTTTCTGCAGACATCAGTGGATAATGAATACACTAAGTCAGTGTGTTACCATTCTAGTGTTGTGTATAGTGGGTCACACCATCTTGACCAAAGAACATCCAACTAAGAAATCTAACCAGAAGAGAGGAAGAAATTGTCACTGCTGTTAAATGACATTAAACTAAACAGGATTAATTCTGAAAGTAGCAGATCTATCATGCTACTTGTCCAGTGCCAGGTATTGATTTCTTCATGTTTGCAGCCTTTAGAGACAAGGTCTTGTCACCATGAAAGCAGATTTCCTATATGTGTTTATGAAAAATTGCCTCACCATCCCCCTCCGGAGTGAGCTGGCAACATCCATCTGTGTTGCTGAATGAGAGGGAAAAAGGCCACCCAGGCCTTTGCTTTGTGTGGTCCTGTCGATAACAATGCCAGTCGCTCTATTTATTCAGTATGTGACACACAATTAGGAACTGTCACTAACTGCTAGGATCTCCTGTGCATTTGTCCATGCTAGGCATACAGCTAGGTGCTCTGCAACTTAATCACACAAATAAAATGCAGATACTATTATATTTGGTAGCAACATTATTATCCCTATAGCCACCTTTGAGGAAATAAAATGGAGGCTTCTATTTGTAGCATATGTAGGTTTAGTGACTAATAAAATCATAAATTAAATGCATTAAAGAATAAAGGAGTAAGTGACAGATATTCAAGCCAACCATGTAGTACTTTATTTACCACAAAAAAGAAAGAATGAATGAATGGACACTTAATTTGGTGGATTGCTTAAATTTCAGATAGCATAGAATGTATTTGCAAAGGATATCACTACTTAAAAATTCTAATTAGAGAGAAATGTAGAGGAGAGTTACATTCATGTGGTCCATTTGCTTTTTTCTACATTATTCTTTTGTGAGGGAAGGGGTGAAAGAAGATGTTTGTAAACCAGGTTTAAATATCTGGTCATTTTTACTGGATTTATAATGCAGTCACACATTTATTAAAACACAATATAATGCTCAAATATGTGAATACAATATGTGATACTGAGGTTAGGATATCTATTGTCTCAAACATTCACCATTTCTTTGTGATGGGTCTATGCAAACTCCTATTATTAGCTGCTTTGAAATGCTCAAGCCACTGTTTACTGTATGACAAAAAAAAAATGGGAATTGTTTGTCAGAGCAGAAGGAGAAGATCAATTTGGGTTCATGGCTTTAAAATCAGTCATGATTCCTGAGTTCCATCGAATCTGGTCCAGTTGAGGCAGAGCCATAGCCAGATGCAATAATCCATTGAAGAAGGCCTTGGAAGTTCAAAGACACATGGTCATTATCAAATGCATTGCTGGTAACAGTGCATGGGGTTGTTCACCCCATGGTGGACATGAAGCAGAGGGAGGAATGGGCCCTAAAGACACAAGCATGCCCCAGTATCCCCCCCCCCCACAGTTTCCAGAATTTAGCAAAAAGAGCCTGCTGCTTGACTGTAACAGCTCCCAGTGTTGCAGGATCCTAACAGTTCCCTTGGGGGAGGGATGGAGAAGGCACAGCATCAATGACACAGACACCTGGAATCAGTTGAAGACAAACAGAAGACTCATTTATTCAATAAAAGGGAAGGTCTTATATACCCTCCTCCCAGCACCCAAGCTGTGTCCCATTCTGGTGGCATTGTGTGGTCATTCCTCATTGGTTGGGTATGATCAAGAACTCTGACAGCAATCAGGAACTCTGACAGTGCCTGTTGCTAGGCCCTCAGGCAGACTCCAGGTTGGCTCACAAGGGAGTATGTTATATGTATGCCTTGGCAACTGGGTTGAGCCAATTTCCTCAACCCTATGGGCCTGTCCTAGTACATATCCACCCTTTTAGCATGGACCTGGCCCTCAAGGCTCTCAGAGTCTCTACTCCCCATGGCTTACTTTCCCAATCTTATCTAACAGCCAGGGGAGCTCTTCACTAACTTCCTGGCCTGTGTCAATGAGGGAGTAGAGTGCAGAGTGGATGCAGGCCCCACTAGAGATATGTTGATTAAACAACTGACTTGGGAGAAGCTCAATGCCCGAACCCATAATGCTGTTGCAGCCATGTGAAATGATGACATACATAAATGGGTGCAGGCCCCCAGAGATCTTGACCCCAGCACAAGTCCCATCGTCCCTCTTACCGCCTCCCTGGACACTCTCATTGCTGACAGGCAGCATGCTAACGATATCCCCAAAGGCCCCCAGATAAATAGAACTTGCTGGAGATGTGGCACACCAGGCCATCTGTGGCATGACTGCCCCCAGGCAAAACCTGGGACCTGATGCCCCAGATGCAATAAAGAATTTCTTTGGGCA
The DNA here is from genome assembly GCA_902168425.1 of Peromyscus attwateri. Lineage (NCBI taxonomy): Eukaryota > Metazoa > Chordata > Mammalia > Rodentia > Cricetidae > Peromyscus > Peromyscus attwateri. The sequence goes on along the minus strand of CABHPP010137813.1, from coordinate 3,186 downwards.
AAGGATGCAGGTCACAGCCTGCTGAAACACCAGCCCCTTTAAACTCCAGGCAGGGTGCTCCTCAGTGCTGCTAGTAAGAGGAGGCTCTGTTAATCCAAAAATCTATTGGACAATGATAATTTTTCCACACTCCCCAATGCTAACTGTCTGACTTGATGGATAAGCTGTCAAAAGTTTGGTTGACATGGGTGCAGATGCTACCATTTTAACCAAGACTGAGGTGCTTCACTTCCCTCATTGGAAGTTTAAACCCAGCCCCACCCCCCATTAGTGATGTGGGAGGCCAATAAAATTCTTTTTTTTTTTTAACAAGAACCTGTTTTATTTTTTCCAGATACAGAAGTTTGCATGTTTTGCAAATATTGCTTGAGAGCAACACTCCTATGTACAGTGCCTTCTAATAGCTCATAAACACAGATACATATCCACAGTGCAATTGGCTCAGCCAGGATCCACCTTGTATACATACTTAAACAAATGAATGATCAATGGCGACTTTCTATAGGTGGACAGTTTTCTCAACAGACAGAACGTAGCGCATGTCTCTCTAAACGGTATCTGCATTGTTTGCTCCACTTCAGGGGTTAATTCATTGTGACCCAGGAACTGGGAGTGGAGCCCCTCAACATGGCTTTAAGTTAGGGAAGAACTGAGGTTATCAGAACATGGGGAGTCTGCTTTGCTTCCCTAAGAACAAAAGTCACAATGAAACCAGATCACTTCCTTCACAATACCTAAATGATGAAGCCAGCAATGACCACCTGGCAAAATTAGGATCAGTTTCTGCTTCCATCTTTGAACAAGACACAAAATTGACTGCCTTCAAAGTTACAGCTTCCCCAGATGTGACACTCAAGAGCAGTTACATAAAAGAAAAAAAAAACTTTAATTTAAAAACCTTTATTACATTTGTTTATTGTGTGTATGTGTGTCAGAGGACAACTTCAAGGTGTCAATTCTCTACTCTGTGGGTCCTGGGGTCGCACTCAGGTCAGCAGGCACCTTTACCAACTGAGCCATCTCTCTGGCCCTCAAATCAGTATCAATGTAACAATCATCACACCTCACACAGATGTAGCAATATCTTGAAAGGGGAAAAACCAAGATAACTGTCTATTGCTACATCTGTGTGAGGCCAATAACATTCTAAGATGACCACCCATCCAGTCCATTGGAAGGAACTTCATGGCAAACAGGGAGCCATTCATCCTATCATTTCCACTATATTTAGGAACCTGTGGGGCAGAAATATTTTGGATGATATGGGTGTTGTCCTAACTACAGATGACAGGGCCTTTTTTTTATGACATCCAGGTCCATAAAAAGGCAGGTGTTAAGGTCCACGACCCTGCACGAGATCTGCACCCTCTAATTCTAAGGGCCACTGTCCTCATGAGATCCACCCTAGCCCCATTCCATTGATGTGGCTCTCTGATCAAGAAATATGGGTGGAACCATGGCCTACCCAAGCTGTTAGTCCTAAATGAATTAGTTGCAGAACAGCTAAAGATGGGGCATATAGAACTGTCCACAAGTAAACATAATACTCCCATATTTGTTAATCCCAAGAAATTGGGACACTACACCTCTTGCAGGATCTTTGTGTGGTTAATGGTCTAATGGAAAAAGTGGGGTCCACACAGCCAGGCCTCTCCCACCCTAGTGCTATTTCTCCATCTCATTATATATAAGTTTTAGATATTAAGGAATGCTTTTTTCAAATTCCTGTCCTACTACAAGAGCCAACTGCTGGGTGCCAAGCATTCAAGTCATAAACCTATGGGAGACATTTCATATTCAAGCCATGACAATTTTAGCCAGCCAGGTGAGCTCTCCCACTGCCCCTACCTACCCACGCCCCTCCCCCTTGTAGACAAATTGCTAAATGATCTTACTAAATAAAAACCCAGAGCCAGATATAGGAGCGAAAACCTGAGTGATTAGAGGAATAGGAAAAGTCACAAGCTAACCTCACCTCACCGACACCTCAGTCTCCAAAGAGACCTACTTCCTGTATACCTACACCTATATGCCTTTCTGTTCTGCTGTATCATTTGCTCTCTCTGTCCAGCTACATCACTTCCTCTTCCTGCCCAGGTCTGTCACTTCCTGTCTGTCTATACAGACCTCCAGACCTCCATGGTTAACTAGTGTTGGAATTTAGGGCATGTGCCACCATGCCTGGCTCTGTTCCCAGTGTGTCCTTGAACTCACAGAGATCCAGACAGATCCCTGCCTCCTGAGTGAAAGGATTAAAGGTGTGTGCTACCATTACCTGACTTCTATGTTTAATATAGTGGCTGGCTTTTTTCTCTGATCCTCAGATAAATTTTAGTGGGAACACAGATAAAATATCACCACACCCCCTCTCACACACGGAGTCTGTATTCTAGCTTGTTCAGGGATGATAATGTCTTAAAATTCATACTAAGATTCCTGAAATAAGAGAGATTACATTTTAATTAAGGGGATATAATTACTATGAAAATTGCCAAAATAAATGAAGAGAGACAAGGCTAGTGACACAATCCTCTAATCCAGACACTTAGGAAGAAAAGGGAAGCAGATATCACAAAGTCAAGGCTTGCTTGGAGTACAGAATGAGGGAGCTCAAAGCCCAAGCAAGATAGTGAACCCTTGTCTCACACAAAAAGTAAAAGGAGGCATGGACATACACTGAGTTATTATAGTGCCTTGCACAGGTTAGGCCCTAGGTTCATGCCTCAACACCTTGAAATCTAACAAATGGGTACATAAGTCCACGAGTGAATAAAGAAATAAATAAAGATCCCAGAGACACTCTGGATAGCTCAGATAAAACTCTGATTATGGGGAGGACGGGGAGCAGAAAAAGAAAAGAAACACTCACTAAAACAAATTAATAGCAAATTTCACATTCTAGTGAGTCTCGGAAGTTAGAGAATGGAAGAGTAACCTGTTGGGTAACAGTGGGCTCTGGCAACAAGACTGAGGGTGGATCTCAGAGAGCTAGGACACAGAGTGAGGGGGAACCCCTCAGCCTTGTTGCTATAGCAATTCATTCACAGTGTAGCGCTGTCCATGTCCCCCTTCTTTCACAGGCTAGCCCCTGTGTCTGGCCCTTGCTGATCCCTGGCTTATTCTCAGCTCTCCCCTGCTTCTCTGCTAAAAGAATGCAAAACTGCATTCAAGATATCTGCTTCAAGC
>CABHPP010137812.1:12247-44385 GCA_902168425.1 Peromyscus attwateri | reverse complement strand
GTGCCGAGTCGGGGACCGCTGGCGCCTCCCGCGGGGAGTCCTCGCCCACGCGTCACCCGCAGCGGCTGGGGGACCCTGGGACGTGCGGGGTCGCCAGGCCGAGCCGGGCGCCCCCCAGTGGCCAGCGCCGGCCCCCATGGCTGGGCCGTGCGGAGCCGAGCGGGCAAGGTGAATCCAGCCCCGGGGCCGGCAGCCGGAGCGCTTGGCTGGGGCGCCGGCTCCATGGGCAGCGGCGCTCGGCACGATGATGGACGTTAACAGCAGCGGCCGCCCCGACCTCTACGGCCACCTCCGCTCGCTCATCCTGCCGGAGGTGGGGCGCGGGCTGCAGGACCTGAGCCCCGACGGTGGCGCCCACTCGGTGGTGAGCTCCTGGATGCCGCTCCTGCTGAGCGGCGTCCCGGAGGTGACGGCCAGCCCCGCGCCCACCTGGGACGCGCCCCCGGACAATGTCTCCGGCTGCGGGGAGCAGATCAACTACGGCAGAGTCGAGAAAGTTGTGATCGGCTCCATCCTGACGCTCATCACGCTGCTGACGATCGCGGGCAACTGCCTGGTGGTGATCTCCGTGTGCTTCGTCAAGAAGCTCCGCCAGCCCTCCAACTACCTGATTGTGTCCCTGGCGCTGGCTGACCTCTCGGTGGCCGTGGCGGTCATGCCTTTCGTTAGCGTCACCGACCTCATCGGGGGCAAGTGGATCTTTGGCCACTTCTTTTGCAACGTCTTCATCGCCATGGACGTCATGTGCTGCACGGCCTCGATCATGACCCTGTGCGTGATCAGCATCGACAGGTAAGGGCCAGGCGGCTCCGTCCCAGGCTCCGCTGGGGATGTGCTGAGCGCTGAGCCCGCGCCAGCCTTTCCTGGGAGGATCAAGCCAGACTTCACCGCGGGATGAAGGGCTGAGCTTAAAATACAACCCCACACCCATTCCCCTACACCAACCAGGCAACTTCAAGCACAGGCTAAGCACACCTTTAAAAGAAACCTTGAAATGTTTCTGGTTTAGTGTAGTGATGATTCTAAGACCAGAGTTTTTAAAGCACTAGGAATTCCACCAGGGGATCCCTTTGCTGTTTTTTCCTTTCCTTTTCTTTTTAAAGAAATTGGTTTGATGCTCTATAGCTCGACAAACCCTTGCTGTCACCCATAAAATAATTTCTCTCTTGAAGAAATCAGTCAGGAGGAAAAGGGTTCTGTGCTGCCCAGATTTTAGGAGCTACCCTGGACAATGAAGAAAGGCCTTTGAAGGGCCCTAGCATTGGGTTCTTAAATGCTGCACTCTTACAAATGCTAATTCTGAATTTTATTCTTGTGAAAGTCTGGTTTCAGTGTTTGGCCATGCTGCCAGTTTCCTGCAAGCTTACCGACTGGAGCCTTACTCCTGTCTTAAAGGTTGGTTCTAGTCTTTCGTCATATTCCTTGGGAATCTAGGAATATTATCTGGAGAACTCCTCCAGTGGAGCATTGAAGCAGAGGTTGACCATCTATCAGAGATGCTGGGGTAAGGGAAAAAAAAAACAAAAACAAAAAACCAAACGCTGCTTTGGGTGTAGAGTAGGAGAATCCTTGGAGTTTCTTCAGACTCTAAGAATATAGAATTTTGAGACTGAGCTGCTCTTTGGCCTTACACGTATGCAAACGACAACTTGAAGTATGGTTTCAATACTCTTTGACTACAGAACAATTCTGTTTCATTTGTAATTGAAAATATTAAACCTCAATACCCACACTAGGATTCTGCTGGTGATTTCAACCCAGCACAGGACTATACCCTGTGGTGTTTAATGATACAGAGAAATAGTTGCTTGTTTTCTTAGTGGACCCGCAGAACCTCTAAATGTGTAGATCTTTCGGCATGGGGACAATAATCGATGCCTCTGCATTTAAAATGACTGTGCCTCAGAGGATGCACTGGCATGTAGCTGAGATTTCCTCCTTGAAAACATTGCTATGCGTGGTTTGTTGTGTTTGAAATGTTCTTCCATTTTGCTGCTTGACCAGAGTTTATAATTACTAAATAAAGGGAACCATAGGAAAGGGAATGCTTGTCAAGAAAGAGAAACACATTGTAGTTGTATTTAGGTAGTGATTTAGATTTTTTGTAAGAAATGATCCTGCCATTTTATGTCATGACAGGAGCCTCTGACAGCAAACAAGGGATTATTTTAAGACTGGAGCATGAACTGCCTATGTGAGAATATTGGCACCAGACTTGGCAGCTGTTAAAAATGACAAAAACCATATGCATTTACAGTCTGGTTGTGACAACAGGAATTCGGAGAGTGCACTCTCAATATACATAATAAGTGTATCCACGAGTGACATGCACAGACACCGACTGCTCAGCCAACCAAAACTCAGTTCTTCCACGATTGGAGTCCTTGTCAGTGGACCTTAGTGTAATAAAACAAATTCCAAGTTATGCTGCACATGACGGCTCTAGAACCCTGTCTCCATCTTGTAGTTGGAAAACGATAAGCGGCACATCGTGTTAACTTGTCGGCCAGTGCTTCTGTTGCGGTGGGCACATTCAGGTTCTGCTGAGCTCACACTGTGATTCCTATACTTGGGCTAAAGGCATCCTTCACTCCGCATGCACATGCGGTGTGGTGCCAGCAGGATGTCCTGAATACAGCGTACAAGTTAATTCTTCTTGGCAAGATCTCCGCTTTTCATTAACTATATCCCTGTGATTGTTACGAGTTATGGCAATATAGGCATATATTTTATCTTTTTGTTCCTCCAAGAATTGACCCATTGGTGAATTCCCATCTAAGCAGAATTTTAGATTTGCATTATTTTTTTAGATAAAATGAAAATTTTATACCACTTCATGGCTAAGCTCAAAGAACTGTGCCCACAACTGTATTTCCTTCTTTACTGTTCAGTATGTGAGTTCGATATTACCAGATCTACTGCAGTGTTGGAACTTGACTCTCTAGTTTTATTTTGCTCACCCCCATCCATTTCCTAAGAAAAATCTAAAATGATCTATTATTATTATTATTAGCAGAGTGAACATAGATTTATTAATGAAAAGTGCTAAAAAACTCCCAAGAGTGAGAGAGACTGCAGGGAAGGAACATTTTAATCTTTGAAAAAAAACCCATAGTTAAGATAAAGCTAAGCATAATAAAATACACATTTTTTTTCTTTTGAAACAAAGTCTTCCCATGTAGCTCAGGCTGGACTTGAACTCACAATCTTCCTGCCTCGGCTTTCCAGATGTTGAATTACAGCTATGAAATGACAATTGGCTAATGCATAGATCTTAAATGTCTTGTCCAACCCAAGTGATCCACGGCACAGGAAAGATACAGTTTCGTCATCCTACAAAGCTCCCTTGGGCCTTTCTTTGCAAGCTTTCTTTATAAAGTCGTATAGACAAGGGGAGCTCCAAACTTGCTGTGGAACTCCAGCGTGGCCTTGAACTCTTGACCCCCGTTTCTGTTTCCAAATGCTTGTATTCTAGATGTGTGCCACCACACCCAGGTTCAAATTACCGAATAGACGGAGTTTTAAAACACTTGAAATAAACTTTATTTGTTGTTTTTGGAACTTGTATAAGAAATAGAATAAACTAGTGCAGAGGCTTGATGGGCATCCAGTTCAGGAGAGAGATTATCCCGGGTGGGTGCCATCAGGAATCAGCACGCGTCAACTATATTGAGAATTTTTTTTAATGTCTCAGACATAGATGCAATCTTATTATTATTCGTATAGCTTTTCATACACCTGAAATGCATTTTAAAACTTACATTTTGAAATACATATAGAACAGTGTACATTCTAAGTGCAGAGCTTGGTAACTAACAACATATCTTTATAGTCAACAGTATAAAAAAAAACCCTAAATATAACAGTGTCAACCTCAAAGAGGTCTTCCCCTCCTCTCGTTCTTCACAAAGTACAATGTAACCTCTATTAGGTGCTCAAGAGAATGAATGAAGAGTAAATTGTTTTGTAATTTTCATAAAGAATCCAATGTCCTGACTTTGGGCATCATAACATAGTTTTGCTTGACTTAGAACTTTTAAAAAGGTAGAACTGGAACTGTATAGTATACGTTCTTTTTGTTTGTTTGTTTGTGACAAGGTGTGATTATGTAGCTCTAGCTGGCACAATCCTCCTGCCTCAGCTTTCCTAGTGCTGGGATTATAGGCGTGTGCTACCATGTTCAGCTTTGGCACTCACTCCTTTGAATCCCCCTTCTTATGCTTATCATACTGTACGTAAGATTCATCTATAGTTTTAACCAATTAGTGATTCATTTATTTTTATTTATGAGATGTATGTCAATGCACAATGATATAATCACTTGTTTTATATATATATATATACATATATATATATATGTATATATATATATATAAAATTTAAGTTTCTAGTTTGTGCTATTATGTATAAAGCTGCTCTGAATGTTGATTGCTCATCAAGTCACTTTGCTGTGGTAAAACACCATGACCAAGGCAACTTATAGAAGGAAGAGTTTATTTGGGCTTGTGGTTCCAGAGGGATAAGAGGTCATCATCACCATAATGGAAATGTGGCAGCAGGCAGGCATGGCAGCTGGAGCGGCAAGCTGAGGTCTCATATCCTGAACCACAAACAGGAAGCAGAGACAGCAAACCTGGAATGATGAGAGACTTTAAATTCTCAAAGCCCACCTCCAGTGACACACTTCCTCCAGGAAAGCCACACCTCCTAAGCCTCCCCAAACAGTGCCATCAGCTGGGAACGGAAGCAGTCCACTGCCCGAGACTGCAGGTGACATGTCATTCAAATAGATGCAAAGCAGACATATTGAGGGGTTGATTATTTTAATTCAGTTAAGGGATGGGCTCTGTATTACTTTTCTTATTATTTTGACAAAGTATCTGATAAGCAACTTAAGGTAGAATAGGTTTGTTTGGACTTATGGTTTGAGGGTGTGGTTCGTCATCGTGGGGAAGGATGGCGCCAGGACGTAAAACAATAGTTCACATTGTTTTCACAGTCAGGAAGTAGAGAAAGATGGATAATGGTCTTATTACTTCCTCCTTGTAATTCAGTCTAGGACACTACCTCATGAGAAAGTGTTGCCTACATTGATGGTGGGTCTTCCCTTTTCAGTTAAAACTTTCTGGAAACATTCTTACAGACATGCCCAGAGGTGATGCTAAATTCAATCAAGTTGGCAGTGAAGATAACCATCAAATACGTCTTTCTAATTCAACATCCAAATATATCACTTAAATGAGAACATTCCCCTCCTGGCTCCCAAAGTCTAATTTCCATCTTAATGCAAAAAATACATTAAATTCATCTCTAAATATCTTTCTAGACTTTACAGTTCCAATACTGTTCAGAAAGTCTATTCTGAAACTCAAAGGAACGTCTTAACTATGATTGCCTGTGAACAACAACAATAACAACAACAGCAGCAGCAACAACAACAAACACTGTCTATGCCTTCAGTGTACACAGGCAGAGGCTAAACATTCATATGCCAGCAGGTCTGGGAGGATAGTAAGAAACAGCCAGGCCAGAACAAAACCGAAACCATTCAGGGCAAACACCAAACCCTTCGGTTTCATATCTGCTGTCTGGGACTCATGATGGAATCCCCTGGGCTCCAACAACCCTAGGCAGCTCTGCTCCTCCAATTGTGCCGCAGACAGCACACGCAGACTCTTTTATTGGTCAGGGGAGAGGGGATCAGTTCCCCTCTGTGATTTTTATCTTTCCTTGGTGGATGTCCTATGTTCCTGGCATCTCTAAACCTTTGGAGTCTCCATTTCTTTTTCTTTCTTTCTTTTTTTTTTTTTTTTGGTTTTTCGAGACAGGGTTTCTCTGTGTAGTTTTGGTGCCTGTCCTGGATCTCACTCTGTAGACCAGGCTGGCCTCGAGCTCACAGAGATCTGCCTCCCGAGTGCTGGGATTAAAGGCATGCACCACCACCGCCTGGCCTTGGAGTCTCCATTTCAACGTAAGCCTCATCTTCCCAGCTTTATAAAATGGTCTCGTAGGCTTTCTTGGGGGAAATCCAACTTTGCTACACATTGCCCGGCCTCATTTGCTTTCTGGAACCTTAGTGAAAGTCCTCGTGACCCCATTCCCTCTTGTATCTTTCATGCCTGAAAAATCAATACCACGTATAAGACAGTGCCTCTTGAGATGTAGCCCGGGACCCGTGGACTATAACTGCAGCAGCTCCTGTACACCTTTGAGGCTGACCCTGGGAAAACAATTCCCTAATTGCTCATTTTGGAACAGAGAATCCCTTCACCAGCATTCTCTGTCCAGTCTCTGATCTTTTAAATGTATTTGCATTATTATAACCTGGAGCCTTCAACGGATGATGGGGTCTTACCCCAGAGCACTTTTCTGCAGGTGAGAGTTTTCCCTTATGGTGTTGCTAATCACTTCAACAATCACAGCTTATTTCTCGGCACCCTCCTTCTTCACAGCTTTAAGCTCTCTCAGGCCTTTCTTCAGCAAGCTGCATTTTCCGTGTCTTCCTGCTTCACTTGTTCGCTCACTATAGACCTGGATAAGAGCAGTAACTGACAGCCGTGTCTCTGTTGGCTATCCGGTCTTGAAATTTCCGCTACCAAACAAATTAGTCGATTATTTTAAAACCCATCCTCACTCAAAGTCTCAGGACAGGCAGAACGGCGTCAGGTTCTTTGCAAGAATATAACATAAATGGCCTCTAAGCATAGGTCCTGATAGAATTCTTGTCTCACTCTGAAACCTTGTGCACTGAGATGTCTACTTTCCACAGTTCTCTTGGCATTCCAGTCTTCCAGACTTTTACTAGAATGGCCCACTGAGCTCTATTTACAGCATACTAGGGCATCTTTAGCTTGAAGCTCCAGACTCTTCCATTCTCCCCCGCAGATTTTTTCTTCATGCCTAGGAACTACATCGTCAGATCTATCACAACAATTGCACCCCTGCTATCAACATTCTTTGTTAGGTATGCTTCTCATTGCTGTGCCCAAATACCAGAAGAAAAACAATTTAAAGGAGAACTCTTTTAATCTGAGACAAGTTCTCTCATTAAACTTGGAGCTCACCAACTGGCTAGGCTGGCCGGCCAGCCTGAGAGATTCAGTGGTCTCTGCTGCCCGAGCACTGGGATTACAGACATGTGCTGCCACACCTGGGTGCTAGGGGTCTGAACTCGGCTCCTTGCACTTGTTTGGTACTTTTCTGGCTGAGCCATCTCCCAAGCCCTGAGAATGGCTTTAGTTTGAGGGGATAAAGTTTACTGTAGTGTGAAAATCATGCTCACAGTATCATGACACAGCTGGTCACATTATGTTCTCAGTCAGGAAAGACAGAGAGAATGCTGGTGCTCAGCTTACCTGCTCCATTATTATTATTATTATTATTATTATTATTATTATTATTATTATTATATCCAGCATCCTAGCCCATGAGATGATGCTGACTCCAGATAGGGGATCTTTCCTTTTAGTTAAACTTTTCTGGAAACACCTTCTTGACACAACCAGGAAACGTTTCCATGGTGATTTTAAATCCAATCAAGTTGACAACGAAGGTGAGCCATCATCAGCTGTCCCCTAAGTCGTACTTTACTGATGAAGTGCTGTCGCTGGCAGATACCCCTTTCTAGGATGTAGCCTTCTTGGGATTTCAGCTTGGAGATTTGGGTGTTCTCAGTGACTTCTCCCTCTGACTTATTTATATTTTAGTCTCTTGAGAACTGCGAGACTGTCAAAACTCCCACTGAAGACTTTTAGTATGGGAGCTTTACACTTCTTAGCCTCCTGCTCTCCTCTGTTCCAGAATTCAGCCAGTGTCTTGAGGGGGATGCCAGGTTAGTGCTTGTCTGGTTTTCTGGTCCTCCCTTCTCACTGGGTTCTTGGCCTCTCAAGTCTCTAATTTTTGTCTCTCTGGTCCCAGAAGATTGCCAAAAGCTCTTCTGGTGTTTTTGACTCTTAAAAGCAGTTTTGTGTTTAGGCTCTTTCCTGGATCCTCAGCCCTTTAGGCCTGACCCAGTTTTGGCTAATGACTAAAGGGGCTTTTAGCCTACCTTCCTGTCTCTGTAGCGCATTCAGTCCCGAAGTCCTAGTGTTTCAAGAGTTCTGTGATACCTACAAGAAGGTGTGTGTGTGCACTTTGTATTGTATCATGCTTTTTATAGTTGCTTTAAGAAACATTGGTCTGAAACATCTGAAAATCTCATTACAGCTAGAAGTGAATGTGTGCCTGAAATAGTTTAAACATATAAATATAGAAATAGCATCATGTAAATTTCTTGTTTAAAACCCATCATTGGCTTTTCATTTCACTTGGGATGAAATTAAAACCCTTTTAGCATATCTACAAGGACCTTGATTTGTTCCTGTCTTGTTCCTCCACATCTTGTAAAATATTATATTTTGCTCTCTACATTCTGGTTATATTGATTTTTTTGTTTTGTTTTCTTTTCTATGATACCAAATGATTTCCTGTATCAGCCCTACTCCAAGAAAAACCATTAAATAATATTGTCATAATCTGCATAACAACATTTAAAGATGTTATGTGAATGGGTGTTCTGCCTACATGTGTGACTGTACACCATGTGTGTGTTGAATCACCTGGGACTGGAGTTACAGACAGTTAGGAATTACCATGTGGGTTCTTGGAACTGAACCCAGGTCTTTTGGAAGAGCAGCCAATGCCCTTAATCCTTGAGTCATCTCTCCAGCTCCCCATCACAACATTTCAATCAGTGATGGACTACATATGCAATTTTAGTTTCATAAAATTATATCACCTAGTGGTGTTATAGCCTGTCTTAGTTAAGGTTTCTATTGCTGTGAAGAGACACCATGACCGTGGCAACTCTTATAAAGGAAAAACATTTAATTGGGGTGGCTTACATTTTCAGAGGTTTAGTCCATTATCATCATGGTGGGACATGGCAGCGTGTATGCAGACATGGTGCTGGCTACATCTTGATATTCAGGCAACAGGAAGTGGTCTGAGTCACTGGGTTATATCTTTTGTGTCTGTGAGACCTCAAAGCCCACCTTCACAGTGACAGACACACTTCCTCCAACAAGGCCACACCTACTCCAACAAGGCCATACCTCTAATAGTGCCACTCCTCTTGGGGGCTATTTTCTTTGAAACCACCACATGGTCATTTTAATTTGGTCAAATAATGTGTTTCCATAAAGACGAAACTGGCTGACAGTGCACTCCTTGGAATGTACCTCCAGTCTCTGATGAGAAGCAATGCTTGACTGTGTTTGTGAAGCTGAGTTCATATTTGAAGTTCTGCTAGTTAATGGGTGGTTTGTTTTTTGTTCTACTTGTTTTTGAGGTAGGATCTTGTAACGCAGTCTAGTCTGCCATTGAACTGGTAATTTACATACCTCGGCCTCCCCCAAGTGCTGAGATTACAGGCATGGACTAACGTGTTGTATTGTAGTTAACTTTGATCTTAAGTTAGAAAGCTTAAAAATGTCCAGTCCTCCAGATGAGCAATAAATGAAATATCTGAAAGAATACTAAATGTTGGCAAGAATGAGGCGTAAAGAGAGCTGTCATGTGTTAGCAGTGGAACTGTAAACTGATGAACCATTTAACATGTTTTACTGTTTCCATGTGTTACTGAGGACACATATATGCTATGCCTTTGTTACTTTACTAAAAGTATATATAAGAGAGACTCTTGCCTATTAAAAGTATTCTATAAAAATATTTATAGTACTCACCAATTTAAAACTCCTGAGCTTGAGATGAATAATACACATATGTGTCGATAGAATGAGTAAATAAATTGTGGTATACGGAGATAGTTGAATAAATGACTATGAATCAGATCCACATAGAGAGCTTACACACAGCACTGATTAAATCAAATTTTAGATGTCATATCATTTTAACAATGAATACTCTAAGTCACATACATAATATTGACCAGAAGGAACAAAGTACAAAAAAAAATATGTGATTCCATGCACAAGAAAAGTAACTCATAGACAACCTTGTGTAGGGATGTGTATTATTGGTGATTAAATAAGGAGGGAATGTGGCCAAGGAGGACAAGAATAGTTATCATTTCTAGGTGGGAAAGAGAGTGTAATCCAGGTGACATGCTTCTGGGGGTACTGCAACACTTACTCGCTTTCTGCACTAGAGTTGTAACTGGAGTTTAAAATTATTGTTAAAGCGTCTATACACACTTTAGGCATTTCCTAGCACAAACAGGTCATTTTGTAGCAAAAAAACAAAACAAAACAAAAGTATTTATTTGAGGACAACTTGTGAAGTGCACTGGACTCTCTTTGAGATGCAATATTGTCTAAGGACTGTCAGCAGTCCCTGGTCTTTCGCTCCCTATGTAGGGGCAGGGGTCATCTTTGGGTTGTTCACAGTTACAGGAAGTCATCTGGTGCTTTTCCAAGGGCCACAGTGTTTAGTTCCGACTGGTGTCTGGCTGAAGTCTTGCTTCCCTGCCAGGTTCTATGACTCATTGCCTTCGATGATCTGAGATCGGCTGTTGGCCTTAGTTCTGCTGTTATCAGCAGTGCAGGGGCATTCTGGCCTCTCCAGATCATCTTTCTCTTTGAAGGAAGTCATTCTTTCTCAACTCTATATTAATTCACAGCTTGTACATACATTTTAAGAATTGTTGGAATCTTCTCGCTTTGCTAAGGAAAGATCAGAGAGAAGAAACAGAATCCCTTGTTCTTTTGGGAGGAAACACTTCCCACAAGCAACTTGAATTTCTTCTTATGTTAACTAACAGTATTGCTTTTTTTGTTCATAAACCACTTCCACACACTAAGTCTTCTCTCATCCTTCCTGCAGCATTTTGAAGTGATTGTTCTTACCATGTACTGTTAGAGGAACCAAAGGTTCAGAGGGCACAGGTGACTTGTCTAAGGATATATAGTTTACAGAGATGGAACTATGTTCAAACCAATCCAGGCAATATATATTTATATTTTATATATAAATGTATAATATTATGTTTTATACAAGTATGAATGTTTTCTATTTATATGTTTTATAAATTTATAAATAATTATTTATAAATAAATATAAAACAGAAAATAACAGAAACAGTATATTTGTGAAATATAATAGATATTGGGATATGGGCCAATGGTGGGGGTAAATCTTGTCTTAGATCACAATAGAAATGTAGAATTAAATTGCTGATGAAAATACCAGAAAGTATCCCAGGGAAAGGAAAAGCACCCGTGAATGGAGGCTATAACAGCATTTGAGTGAAGAGAGAGAGAAGAGCAGGGAGGCCTTCCCAGTGAAGGGATGTCAAGGAAGAAACCCAAGTCAATAGGCAGTTGCCCCTTCTTGTTGCTGATTCTGCAGTTGCTCACCCCAGTCTCCATCCTCTCCTTCATCTTTAGGTATGGAAATACTCCCCCCACTCGGGCTAAGGCTTCCTATATAATAAAGACTGTTTCCTAGCTTCTCTTGCAGCCAGGTGTGGTCATGTTACCCTATTTGGTCCAAGAGATGTTAATAGAGCTATTAATGTTTCAGCCGTCTGTTAGCATCCCTTAAGACAGTTAGCATGAGACCCCCCTTTTTATTTTGTTCTTTCTCCTTTCTTGTTGCCTAGAATAGGAACCTGGTGACTAGAGGTTTGGTCACTTTGGTCAAGGACCATGCTTCAGAAGGAGGAGGAGTATGAAGGAAGGGTTTCTCAGCTTCCAGAATAAGGACTGCTGGAGTCCTTAACTTCTTACTGAAAGCAATTGCTACTGTGCTACTTATTACATGGTTCAAGTCAATCAGAACCACTACATCTAACTATCAATTTCTTCCCCAACTTGATTGTCCTTCCCACAAATGTTTCCACATTTCCTCGAATCTCAGTGTAGATGTGTCATTCTCCTTTGTAAATATTTCAGATATAATCTACCATTTGATGAGTATTTCTTATGTTACTTAACTTTATAGATATCTAACAGTAACCATTTATATCACTGAATCTTCCTAGCATCCTGGCAAGTGTATTTATTGAGTATCTGACATCGAGTATCTCTTCTGATCAAAAGGGAACATGACATATATGACTACTTTCAAGACTATTCTGTAGGTGAGAATGCTGTGGAAACCCATGCACACTGCATACAGAAAGAATGCAAAGCTTATTTGGTTCTTTTACATCATTGTAGCCATTGCCTACTGGGTGACATGTTCAGAAGCATTCCTGGAATCCCCAGACATAAATAGTCTCAGATCACTCTGCACCTTTTCCTTCTTGCAGTCACTTCAATTTGTAATTAAAGTTTTGAGAAAATTGACTGTAATGACTTCATGATTCATGGGCTCATCTATCTGTACAGTCTACATGGCAGGATCTGGGCTTATTTAGCTAGAAATTGCATTTCTAGTTCCCAGCAGCAGGAAGTGTTCAGTTGCCTTTGTGGGTTGACTGAAGGAAAAAGGGAAGGAGGGAGGGAAGAAGGAAGGAATGATGTCTCAGATTCCTGAGTCCACATATCTGGGTCTAACTTCTTATTCTCCAGCTTCTACAGAACATTCCTCTTGTTGAAGGTGGAGTTTACTTGGGAAAGCAAATTAAGACGAAAGAGATTGCATAGTGAGAACAGAAGCAAGGAGTAGGCAGTGATAAAGCAAGGAATGGTCCCCCCAAGGCATTGTAAGCTGGTGAGTCACTTATGGCTCTCTGCACCTGTGGAACACAGACATTAACAAGTTGCCAGTAATGTGAAAGCCTTAGCGGCTGAAAGCCAGGGGTGGCCTTTACCATCAGTGCTGTAGATGAGGATAAAAATGCAAACAAAATTAAATGAAAATTCCAAAGCCTTTTCTTTCAGTGAATCAACACATTTTCAATTAAGCTCATGAATCTCACAAAGAAAGTCATAGGTGTTAGGTATGAAGGCAGTGCCCGAGTAGAGCAGCTGGGAATAGAAATACCATTTATTAGGTGTGTACTGTATACCAGGCCCAATGACAGATTTACATGATTCTTTTTATTTAATCCCTTTAATGATTCTGATTACTTTTATACTGAACTCAAAGCCCTAAGGTGAGACAGAAAAGCACCTTATTTAACCACAGTTGGTAAATATTTTTTTCCTAGGGATACACAGAGAGAAAGGAGCAGTTGCAAGGGGGTGTATGTGTGTGTGCTTTGACATTAGGTTTTTTTGAGCCTTCCACAGGTCCTTTGTCATTGGCATTGTGAACGTGATCTGTTAACTCTGTCAACCACAGAGCATTTTCTCTTCCCATTCAGATAAGAGTATAAAGATATTAATAACAACTGTAATTATAATATTAGCATAATTCCTTAATATTATATCTGAAATCCTTTGGGCTGTCACTATGCATTTCAGAGTTCTGATTTTTTGGAGTTTAGAAATGCAGTTCAGTGAATATATATATATATATATATATGTATCTGCCATGACAGTTAATTATGTGTCATCTTGATTATATTGAGATACCCATGTAAATGCCAAAACGTTTTTTTTTTTCTGGGTATGTTTGCACTTCTTTAAAAAACTAAAGACTAAAAATTAGTAATATCAGTTCACATCATGTTTTGCTGCCACAAAAGCTTACTACCAACTTAGGAAAAAAAATTGGCTTTCCCAAGTACACCTGTGTCCAAATTCCTGGAACCTGTAAATATATGACCTTGTATAGTAAAAGCATCAGGGGAGGTGAAGGTAGCAGGTGGAATCAAGGTTTCCAGCCAGTTGACTTTAAGGTTGAGAAATTCTCTTGGATTGTCTGGTTGTACCCAATATAATCATAAGGTCTTTAAGTGTGGTAGAGGAGGGCAAGAGAGTTAGAGAAGGAGATGATGCAGTGGTGTAGCAGTTGTGTTGTTATTCTGTGGGATGAGGACTCAAGCCACCACTGCTAAGCTTTGAAGATGGAATGAACAAGTCAAGGGATGGGAGTAGCTTCTAGAAGTCAGAAAAGATGAGAGAGAAATGAGTTCTTTTTGAGTCTGGGAAGGACTGCAGCCTTCTAATGTCTCAGTATTAGCCAAGGAAGATGCGTATCACACTTATGATCCAAATAACTATTGAATAATAAATTCGTGTTGTTGTTAGGGGCTAAGTTTGTGGCCATAGGGAATCTGATACAACCAGTTTAAGAGAAAGATCTGACGCCAGATCTTTTGGGGTGTCAGGTTTATAGATGAGAATTGTGGGGTTGAAATTAGTTTTAACACACAGTAGGTGCTGCTGCATTGGCTTAATCCTTTCTTTTTTCTTTTTCTTTTTTTGTTTTGTTTTTTGGTTTTTAGAGACAGGGTTTCTCTGTGTAGCTTTGTGCCTTTTCCTGGAACTCACTTGGTAGCCCAGGCTGGCCTTGAACTCACAGAGATCCACCTGGCTCTGCCTCCCGAGTGCTGGGATTAAAGGCGTGCGCTACCACCACCCAGCAAGGCTTAATCCTTTCTAGAGCCCCATGCAAAGGTGCTTTTGCTGATTCTTTCTTAAGGTACAGAAATCAAGCTCAGGAGGTTAGCAATCATTCCTAAGGTCACACAACTCATGAATGGAAGCTTGGGACTTGAAGCCATTGGTGTTTTGGTGGGTGGGGGCTGTCAATGCTAGGGATTTAATCTAGGCTCTTGTGCATGATAGTCTGAACTATACCCCATTGCCCTTCTGTGGGATAAGTACAAGATACTTACCTATAAAACTGGTAGTACTAAAGCTTCACTTTGTAGGTTTTGATAGACAGGGTGGCATATGGATAAACCTTTACCACAGGCCTGGTTTGTACTGAGTGCTGATATGTTAACCATTGTGATTGTTAGTATTATTGTGTTAAAGTATGCATTTCTATTTAACAGGGAGTCTATTGCTGGGCACAGAAGAATTGGATCTCTAAGAAAATATTGAACAGTCCTAGTAAGTTGAAACTTGTAGGATAAAAATTAATAAGATAATCTGTGCCTTTGTCGTCAGGACTCCCTTTCCTGGCTGGCTCATGTAGTGTTGGGTGCTCAGGATACTTGCATGTCAAAGTTCCTACATATAATCTGGAGAAAATAGTGAGCCCCATTTATTCTAATAAGCTGGGAGTCCTTCACTGGATTACCATGGCAAGCTTTTGGGGCAGGGTTAAGATGAGATCACTTGGGATACCAGACCTACAGACCTACTCCTTCCCAGGTTTAAGGTACAATGTAAGTGATGAACTTGAGTAGGGATTTGTGTGTGTGTGTGTGTGTGTGTGTGTGTGTGTGTGTGTGTAAGAGAGAAAAAGAGAGAGAGAGAGAGAGAGAGAGAGACAGAGACATGCAGAGACACAGAGAGAGACAGAGAGAAAGACAGAGACACAGACAGACAGACAGAGAGACAGAGACAGAGAGAGACAGAGACACAGACACAGAGACACAGAGGGCAGAGAAGGAGAGTTAAAAGATTGATTGAGTAAACTAGAGATTTATTTAATAAGCAAATCTTTCTTCTTTGCTTCCTAGACACTTTAAATATTGAAGATGCAAAGCTGAATAAAGACACATACCCATCTTCCAGGGCTATCTAGCAGAGAGTATCAGGATTATTTTATTCACATGTTAAACTTTGGAGCTTGAAAAAGTTCAGTTAAAGATATTGTATTACCATTAATTCCTGTGTGGTATGACCTTTCTTGAAGGAGTTATGAGTCATTTAGCTTCTAGTTGCAAACAATTGGAATGTTTCAGCTCTTCTATCAATAAAAACCAGCTACTCTGTGATTTGTTTTCAAACAGGCTTTCTGTGCCTGAAGAATTCTTAAGAACTGCTGCATTGATTGCCCTCTAAGTCAGAAGTATAATAAGGGTCACTCTTTTGATGTGTGTTGAAGTTAGGGATGCCAGTCTTAAAATGAGAAGCTGTGGACTTTTGGGGACATCTATAGTGCTTCTATTTGGGGGAACATTCTTATTGCCCATTCTTCCACTTATGTTTTTGTTTTCATCATGGCCTCTGTTCTGACTCAAATTCTGGGGTGATCCGTGTTGCTGAACACTCTGATACTTTCCACTTTCCGACAGACATCTGGATAGACAGCTGTCTTCCTTCTGAATGTTTCTGTCATCTGAAACACCAGGCAGAACCATACTCTAAAGGAAGCCATAAATATTTAGGCAGAAACATGGGAGACTTGCAGGGCATGCCCTAATCCAGCTGTGGTCAATATGGTCCCAACTGTCTACATATTTCAGAATTTTATTTTGAAAAATGCATTTTTATATGCTTGGATTTAAAATGTCTCTGCTGTTCTCAGAAAAAGTCCTTAAAATTCTCTCTTGCTTATGAATGGCTTTCTTGTGATTTCATTTTTGGCAGTTTTCCATGTACTACAGGCTCCTATGATGCTACTGGCTTCCTTTCTAAATCCCAAAAGTCAAAGTCTTTAAAATATCTATTGAAACATTACCACGCCCCTTCATTATTATAGAACTTATAGGAGATTCATCTATTTACTTCTTCAACATTTATTGATTCCCTAATCTGTATTGTTTACTTGTAACACGAATTGCTATGCTAAGTGGCCTTATTAATAATAATAATAATAATAATAATAATAATAATAATAATAATAAAAACCCGGAGTCAGATATTGGGATGAAAGCTGAAAGATCAGAGGACAAACCAGATGTAAGTTCTTACCACTAGGAAATCCTCAGCCCAAAAGAGCTATTTCTGTATACTCACGCCTTATATACCTTTCTCTGTTCTGCCATCTTACTTCCTCTCTCCGCCCAGCTACATCACTTCCTCTTTCTGCCCAGCTCTATCACTTCCTGTCTGTCTGTATATACCTCCAGACCTCTATGGTTAACTAGTGCTGGGATTAAAGGCATGTGTCACCAGGCCTGACTCTCTTCCCAGTGTGGCCTTGAACTCACAGAGATCCGGATGAATCTCTGCCTCCTGAACGCTAGGATTAAAGTCTTGTGTTACTACTGCCTGACCTCTATGTTTAGTATAGTGGCTGGCTTTGTGCTCTGATTTCCAGGCAAGCTTTATTTGTTAGAGCACAAATAAAATAATCACCACATTTACTCTTCCATATCCTAAGCAAGACAAACACACTATACTCTGGGATTGTATATTTTAATAAAATGAAATGGGCAAGAAACAGTTTACACACAGGGAGACAAATGCATTAGGACTAAGTATGACATGGAGAGTTAAAATAGAGAAGTACGTTAGAGTGGGTGACCATGAAGGCCTTTCTAAGGAGGTAATGCAAAGGGTGGTGAAATGGCTCAACTAATAAAGAGGCTTTTCCCCAAGCTTGGTGACCTGAATTCTCGGATCTACATAGTGGAAGGAGAAAACTGACTCCCACAAGTTGTCCTCTAACCTCCACGTGTGGAATTTCCTCAACACACACACATGCATGCACTAGAAAACAAAACAAAACAAAAATCCACTGAGATATAAATAATGTAAGGGGTGTAGTAAGAAGAGAGCAAGTCAAAGAGAGCGAGTGTTGTGAAGGCTCTGGGCCAGTGTGATCGCAGTGGAGGGCCCAAAGTAAAACCTTGGAGTAGATGAGAGTATCACAGCAGTCAGATATTATATTCAGGATTCAGGGCAGGTAAAGAATTTGAATTTTATTTAAGTGTGGTAGATCCATTGGAGCATAGGTTAGCAGGCTTGATTTCCATCCCAATAGTTCATTGTGACTACTTTATGGGTACTAACAGGGGAACAAGACTGAAAACTGGGAGGTCCACTGAAAGGCTTTTGCAACGGTTCAGGAAAGAGGCAGTTGTAGTTTGAAATGGGTTTAGGGTGGCGAGAATGGAGACAAGTAGAGGTATCCCAGATGTGTCTTCGAGATGCAGTGGTTGGCCTTGCTTATGGACTGAGAGCTCATTCGTCACTCCTGTGCTGTTGGCTCAAGAAACCCAAGAGACAGTGATGCTGTTGACTGTGATGTGAGAGTAGTAGAGTCAGTGGTTAAAGGAAAGAGTTGTATTTTAAATGATAAATTTGGTATCAATTCTAGAAAGAAGTCAAGGCTAGAGATAGGAATTTGGGTGTTGTTCTGGCTAGTTTAAAAATGCCCCCACCAGATTGACCTGTGGGCAAGCCTGCGGTTCATTTTTTTTTTTTATTGATGATAGATGTGGGAGGGCCCAGTTCACTGTGAATAATGTCACTTGTGGTGGTTTGAAAGGAAATGGCCCTCAAAGGGAGTGACACTATTAGGTGGTGTGGCTTTGTTGGAGTAGGTGTGGCCTATTGGAGGAAGTGTGTCACTGTGGGGTGTAGCACGAATCCTAATTGGTCTTAATAAAAACCCAGAGCCAGATACTAGGGTAAATGCTGAAAGATCAGAGAGATAAAGGAACAAGCCACAGCCACCACCTCTTACTTTACCAATTCCTTAGCAGAAAAAGACTGAGCTCCTGTCTCCTCTGCCTTATATTCCTTTTCTGTGCCCAACCATTTCACTTCCTGTCTCAATCCCCCTAGAGCTGGAATTAAAGGCAATGTGTGCCTCCCAGGTATTGGGAGCAAAGGCATGAGATCCCAAGCACTGGAATTAAAGGTGCGTGCCACCACTGCCTGGTCTCTATCGCTAACTAGTGACCGACTTTGCCCTCTGATCTTCAGGCAAGCTTTATTTGTTAGAGCATACACAAAATGTCACCACAGCGGGGGTGGGCTTTGAGGTCTCTTATATGTTCAAGCCATTCCCGGTGGCTCAGATCACTTTCTGTTTCCTGTGGGATCAAGGTGTAGCTCCTTCTCCACTCTCAGTTTCTTCTCCAGCTCCATGTCTGCCTGCGTGCTGTTGTGTCCCACCATGATGATGATAGACTAAACCCCAACTAAGACACCACGTATGGGCTTGTTGTCCTGGGTGCTATAAGAAGTCAGGCTGAGCAAGCCACGGGGAGCAATTTATCAAGTAGCACTCCTCCATGGCCTCTGTACCAGTTCCTGTTCCCAGGTTCCTACCTTGATTTCCTGTCCTGACTTCTCTGAATGATGGACTACAAGCTATGTGATGGAATAAATCCTTTCCTCAAGTTGCTTATGGTCTATTTCATAACAATAGAAACCTAACTGAAACAGGTTTCACTGTAATGATTTTTTTAAAAAAGAAATAGTGGGAGAGAGAAAAGGCATTTCAGTGGTCACAGTATCAAGCCTTTGGGAGATAAAGTGATTCGAAGTTAAGAGAAGAAAATGAGCCAGCAAAGTTTAGAAAGGATGGACAGTGAGCTATGAGAGATGCCTGGGTTGTACAGAGGAAATTAAAGGGAGAGTGTTTTGGTGAAGGTGGAATGTAATCTGTTTGCTGACCTGGAAGTCACTGGTGGTCTTGACAAGGGTAGTCTCAGGGAAGTGATAAGAGGGAAGTCTAGGGGATGGAGGTGACTTTGAATGGAGGAAAGAAGTAGAACAGCAATGGTGGTGGGACATTTAAAGTAGCAATAGCACTTCCAAGAAGTTTAGCTGTCAGGCACTCACCAAGGAACCCAAATTCCAACCCTATATCGGATGCAAATTGCTTATGCACATGTCTTGAATTCCGTTAGGATGGGCAAGAACTTCAAGTTCATTATTTGCTTCTACATCCCAAGCCTTACAGAGTGCTGGGCACACAGTAGATACTTAGTCATTTTAGTCTGAATGAATGGATGAGTGACTTTAGGAATATTCTACTGTAATAGGAACACTTTAGGCTTGAGATCAAGTCTCATCTCTTGAGTCTCACATACAGCAGTTGAGAAGCAAATGTATTCTTGAATGAATAAATGAGTCTGACGAATCTGGTTGTAGACAGAGAAGCTGCAGGTAGGAAAACTCAGAGACAGGAGATATTTAGACTGAGGTTCCTGGAGCCATGAGCATGACCAAGCCTGGAGTCTGAGGCCAAAGATGTCTGTTGAGACAGAAAGGAGAGGGTAGATTGCAGGCTCTTCTAAACTTGACTAATTCCCCAACTGTAACTTCACATGACATCCCTTAATTTTAAACCTCATTATTTATAATTATAGCTATATCTCCATAAAAGTAGTATGGTAGTTTCATGAGATTATATCAGTAAGGAGGTTAGCCAATGGTCTGACTCTTAATGAAACATCCACTAATGCTCAACATTGCACTAGGAACTTAGGTTCTCCAGTCAGTCAGGACATCTGGAATTGGAGAGTTGTTTGAATGGGGGTATTCCCTGATGTCCTTGTTGACTCTCCTTTCATTCTAAAAGGGATATATAAATCATATTTATCTTTATGAAAAGCCTACATGTGTTCTTGATGAGGCTTTAACAAATTTCATTCTGTCCTTCACACTATACAACTTGCTTACTGATGTCAGAAGTGGGGACCAAAGTCTGTTCCATGGACAAGGTCAGATGTGGTTGCATCAAATCAGGAACTGTTTCTGCCCCTGGAGAAGGGAGGGTTCATGGTTGGACCATCATATTTTAATTGGCTCTTGTCTACTCTCTGTAATACTTCCTGGGTATAACCATGCCTTCCCTTACTTCCATGTCTCAGTACAAACTATTTCCTCTGCCTGGAATGCCCTCCCAGTGTTTGCTGATTTCTGAAATGTTCTTGGAGATTCAGCTAAAGTACAGTGGTTATTGGGATGCTGTCCCTGGGCTGAGTGTTCCTCCCAATCTTTCCTGTAGTGTGTACAGCAAGCTCTATTTTGTGCCATCACCATATGAGACTGTTGCTTTATATTACGTCTCCCTCTTTATCAAATGATAAGACCCTCAGTGGAAGTTTTTTTCATGTTTTCTTCTAGCTCCTATTGGCATTTGGAAGGTATTTGATATACATTTGCTCAGTGGATGAATGGATTAATAAGTAAAGAAATCAAAGAAGCAGATAGTGACCATTTACCTGAATCTTGAGCATAAAACACGTAGCCAGGGGTAAGTGAAAAGTGACATGGAAGCCACACCATTGATGACACAGTTTGGGCTTGCTGGGCCTGTTTCCTTCCCTTCAGCATAGCTGCCAGCAGCATTTGTCTGTGACTTTGAAAGCACAGTTCTGCTTCGTATGATTTATGAAGACACTGCTGATTTTATCCCCAGGATGTTCTTGTCAGTAAGGCCTTCCTGTAAGGACAATCATTGAAATCGGGTTTTACCTGCATAGCTCATTATATGAACATCCCTGGAAGTCTTATTGGGTTAGTTTCTAAACCTCAGAGGCACAGCTTGACAGTGGGAGTAATATGGCGGGAGTCACTCTAGCATAGACATTTCCAATATACCTGCACAACATGGGAAATCACATGGTGAACTCTGATTTTTATCTCCAGAACTTTCCTAAACACATTGCTCACTGTTCATTGCCACACCTTGGCTGAACTTTAGACATTTTTATCCATGCGCACTAGCTCCAGTCTTGATTCTTCTTCCAGAGAATAGTTTCTACTCTGACAGATTTCTTGGAGACTGGAATATTCTTCTCAGATGTCTCACTTGTATACAGGCTTGTAATATGCTGTGAAAATGGTCCTAAGTTTCTTCTATCCCAGTACATACAACCCTTTAAAAGTGAACTTTCTTGCCCTTTCATATGGGCTCTGGGCTTGGCCCTATAATCTGTTTTGGCTATTAGGATTTTGACAAACATGGTCTGACTTGAAAAAGATGCTCATTTCTCCAGTTGCTGCTTTGAGGACCCTGTGATGCCAGTTACCTTGGGAAGAACCCTAGGTCAGATAAGAGATGTATAACTCGTTTACTTGGCTGCCTGTTGCCCATTTCATGAATAAAGTTATCATAAATTATTCAGATACCAGAAGATCTATCACTTGACCAGAGACATGTAATAAAAAGACAGATGAGATGAATCAAACCTGCCTGGACCAAAATGGTGAGCTGAATAAATAGCTGATATCGAAACCACACATTTTAGAATGGTTTGTTACTCTGCAAGAGCTAATTAATGAATTTACTCTCCTGTCTCCTGAATTCATGTTCCCATATTGATTTGTTCATATTATGGCACAATGCCCATAATACTCTCCAGATGGGTAAGTTTATGTATGAGTGTGTCTCTCTAGGAGACCTTGGATACTCCGATGACAGGATCAGTGCCCCCAGGAGCAAAAAAAATTCATCTATGTAAGTTCAAGCCCAATGCCAGACACAAACATCCACTCTGGAAATGTGAATAAATATATGCAGATAAACAGAATAAATATATGCAGATCAATTAGGTATCTTTTAATCTTGCCTCCTTGTCACCAGCAGTACCTTACATATAACTTCCCCACTTCCCATTTAGCTATTCAGAACTTGGTGTTGAGCATATTATCACTGCTTTGTGTTTTCACATTCTCTTTTGCAATTATGGTGCCTTTTGACCATCCTCATAACGTCTCAGTGTACCCACAGATCAAAGTAAAGTCTCTCAAGTTTTAAAAAATAGGATTATATAGCCATAAAAGACATCAGCCAAAATAAAACCTTTTGATAAAAGCCAAAGTTTCCTTTTTCTAAATTACATTTCTCAAATGGCATTATGTGATGATTGATATTTTATTTAGATATTTTCTTTTCAATGCAAAAGACTTGTACTTGCAAAATGAACAATTTTCTCACTGAAAGCTATTAATTTCATCTTGTCTAAGGTGATAAATCTTGAAACAAATTCATTTAATGTGTTGCTATAGTATAAATTGCTGATCAGTTTGTAGCATTCTGGGTAACCCCAGAAGTCAAGTGAAAAAGGCTTCCAAAGTCAGAGTGAAGGCAAAAGAAGGCAGCGCAGGTCAGTTATTAACAGACTTCCAAGAACTACTTATTAAACAAATGCCCAGTGTGGGATTAATAATAAACATCAGCATTTACTAGTCAAATCCTGTGCTGCCTGATGAACATCTTATTTAATCTTCATAACAGCCCCACATGGTAGGTTCTAATGTTCCCATTTTACAGATGAGGAAAGGCTTAGGGAGTTTAACCAGCGTACCCAGAATAATTTGGGCCCTAGAACCAAACACTGTTGTGTCGGATTTAGACACAACAGTGTCTATTTTAAGCCTAATATCTCAATCATTGAGTTTCACAGAGAGGGGGATGAAAAAATATCTCTTGAGTTCAACAAAGAAAGGGATGCAAAATATCTACTCATGATGAATCATGTATTTTGATATTGCAAACTAAATTACTAATGTAGCCACGACTTACTTAGGGGCATGAAGTTCTTGGCTGGCAGAAACATCTTATTTATGTCCTTTTGAATCATATTGATATTGAGAGGGTGGGAGCTGACCTTGGTGTATATGTGTGTCCACAGCTGTTCCTAGTTGCCTACAAATTTTAGGTTTGCCTGTCTTTAGGTCAAGTTGTCCCCACAAAGTATCAAATACCAGAATGTAAAATGGGAAAGGGTCTGCCCTAGTTCATATCTCCACATCAGGTCTCCACCCTTCTCCAGTCATTTTTCTTCTGGAAAACTGACCCATAATCTCGCTTCTGCTGGACACTGCAGCAGAGGTCCTAGGGAGGACCTGTCGGAGGTGAAGGGAGGGTGTGTCACCCCTGTTTCTCTATAGAGCCAACTTGTACTTGCTGTGTTTCTTCTTAAAATGTTTTTATTTTGCATTTCTTATTTCCTCTCATTTTTATTAGTTCTCTGAGAATTTTGTTCAATTCATTTTGATCATATTCACCCCTCCTCCATCCCTCCCAGGTCCATCCCACTTTCCCTACCCATCCAAATTTGTATTCTCTCTCTCTCTCTCTCTCTCTCTCTCTCTCTCTCTCTCTCTCTACCTGTTAAGTATAGTTTATACTCTTGGATGTGTGGCCTTCACTGGAGGGTGGTCTATGCACTAGGATTTTCACCCTTAAAGAAAACTGATTCTCCTTCCCCTAGTGGCTGTCAATTGCCAATAGCTCCTTAGCTAGGGCTTCATGCCCACCTTTCCTTCTCCATGCCGGAATTTTGTTTGGCCCAAGCCTGTGCTGGTCTTGTGCAGACTGTCACAGCTGCTCATACGTGCAACGGCCCTGTTGGGTCTGGAAAATGATGTTTCATAGTCTTCATCTACCACCTAAGGCTCTAGATGTTTCGCCCCCTCTTCCACCATGATCCCTGAACCTCAGGTAGATGGGGTATAACATAGACATCCCATTTAGGACTGAGCATTCTAAAGTCTCTTATTCTCTGCACCTTGATCAGTTGTGGGTTTCTGTGTTGATCTTTAGCTACTTCAAAGAAAAGCTTTTCTAATGATTGTCAAGAACTGCACTAATCTATGTGTATAATTGTAACTGCTTAGGAGTGTGCTTAATACCATGTCCATCTAGCAGAGTATTTTATTTTAGTAGGTCCTCTCCCCAAGGCCTGTGACTTGCCTAGTTTATAGTTTCTTGGCCCCAGTAATGGTGCTTAGATATGGGTTTCAACTTTTGGAGTGGGCCTTAAATCCAATCAGAAAGTTACTGGTTCCTCTCATGATGTCCATGCTACTACTGTACCAGCAGGCACGTCTCACCAGGCCAGTTGTTATTGTAGTTCACAGTTGGGTAAGAGTGATGGCTGGTTTTTTTCCTCTGGTATCATGCCTAATACTTTCAAGCACCATGAAAATTAGCCAGTAGGGATGAGGTTTCCCGGTGAGCACCACCTTAATTTCTTCATGCTCTATGACTCAAGAATGTGGAGTCTTCATTAACAGGGTCTTCACCATCAGGTTCTGGAGAACAATCAAGTATATTGGCAATATCTTGTAATATTTTAGTTTCTATGGGACCTCATTTGCCAACAATGCTAAGAGAGGTAACCCATTCCTGACATTTATTTGTTAGTCTGTGGTGTTTACTAGGGGCATTGTTGAACATTTTAAAAATGTTTCTCAGCCATTTGTATTTTGTCCTTTGTAGCTGGACATTTTCTCCAGTCCCACTAGGCCCCCACAGTCCCATGGTCTGCTTGTAAAACAATCACTCAGAAGCTTATATTAATTATAACTGCTCGGACATTTGCTTAGGCTTATTACTGACTAGCTCTTACACTTAAATTAACGCATAATTCTTATTTATGTTTAGCCACATGGCTTGGTACATTTTCTCAGTTCTGCCTTGTCATCTTGCTTCCTCTGTATCTGGCTGGTGACTCCTGACTCAACTTTCCTCTTCCCAGCAGCATTCTCCTCATCTGTTCGCCCCACCTATACTTCCTGCCTGACTACTGGCCAATCAGTGTTTTATTAAACCAGTGTACAAGAGAATTATCTTACAGCAGTCCCTTGAGAACTCTCTGTTGAGTTTCATGCTCCATTTTACATAGAGTTGTTTGTTTTCTTGATATTTAATCTTTTGAGTTCTTTGTATATTCTAGATACTAACCCTCTGTCAGATACATAGCTGGTAAAGATTTTTTCCTATTCTGTAGGCATTTTCACTCGAATTTTGGTATCTTTGCTGTAGAGAAGCTTTTTAGTTTCAGGAGATCCCATTTATTAATTGTTGGTCTTAATCCCTTGTCCTCTTCAGAGGACAAGGGATTCTTGTCCTCTTCAGAAAGTCCTTTCCCGCCAATGAGTCCAACACTACCCCCACTTTCTTCTCAATCACATTCAAGATATCAGTTCTCACATTGAGATCTTTGCCCCATTTGGAGTTGAATTTTGGCAGAGTGAGAGATAAGGATCCAGTTTCATTCTTCTATACATAACTATTCAGTTTTATCAGCACAATTTGTAGAAGGTTTTCTCCCATGTGTATTGCTGGCCTTTTGGTTAAAAACTAGTAGACTGAAAGAGTGTGCCTTATAGGTGGGTCCTCAGTTCTATCCCACTGATCAATGTATCTGTTTTTATGTTATTATTATGCAATTTTACTACTATAGTTATATAGCATAATTTAAAATCTAAGGTGGTAATATATCTAGCCATTCCTTATTGTTCAGGGTTGTTTTTGTTATCCAGTATTTCCATATTGAATTTAATAATTTTCAATTTCTCTGAAGATCTGTATTGGGATTTTAGGAGGACTACATTGAATCTGTACGTTGCTTTTGATGGGAAGGTAATTTTTACAATGTTAAACCAAGAGCATGGGAGATAATTGTAGCTTCTGGTATCTTCTACAATTTCCTTCTCAGAGTAAAGTTTTCATTGTATAAGTCTTTCACTTCCTTGGTTAGATTTAGTCAAGGAATTTTTGAGGCAATTATAAATGGGCTTGCTTGCCTGGTGTCTTTCTCAGTGTGCTTGTCGTTTGTATATAGGAAAGCTGCTGATTTGTGTGTGTTAATTTTCCAGCCTGTTATTTTGCTGAATGTGTTTATCAGCTGCAGGGGATTTCTGGTGAAGTCATTAGGATCTTTTATGTGTAGAATTATATTATCTGCAAATAAGGATAATTGGACTTCTTTCTATTTCTATTTGAATCCTCTTTATTTCCTTCATTTGTCTGATAGTCTCAGAGATGCAGAGATGGTTCAGTATATGTAAATCAATAAAGATAATCTACCACATAAATAGACTCAAGGAAACAAACCACATGGTCATCTTATTAGATGAAGAAAGCCTTTGACAAAGGTAATATCCCTTCATGATAAAAGTCCTAAAAACAATCTAGGACTACAGGGAACATATCCCAACATAACCAAGATAGGAAGCCCACAGCCAACACCTTGCTAAACAAGAAAAAGTCAAAGTCTTTCTACTAAAATCAGGAACAAGACAAGGATGTCCACTCCTTACCCCCACCCCACCTTATATCCAATTTAGCCCTGGAAGTCTTGTCCATTCCACACCCCCACCCCACCTTGTATTTAATTTAGCCCTGGAAGTCTCACTATGCTTCTAGACTGTTCATCCTCTCAAGCCTACCTTGCTAAATATCTACTGCCCTCCTGGCCTGGTTCCCTGTCCCTTCTCCATGTGAGCCCAGGATAGGAATTGTTCTCTTGTTGCCACACTCTTCTCTGTGATTTCCCTATCCCAACCCACAGCCCTGAAACATTCTCCTGGAATTATCCCGAGTGTGCACTCTCTTTCTTACTGGGACCCTGTTGAAAAGAGAGTTTTAGAGACTATACTCCCCACTTCACATTCCATGAAAAAAACAAAGCAAAACTGAAGCACAGAGGAGTCAGCATTTGCTGTGCCAGCTGTTGAAGAGCGCAGCCAGACATGGAAGGCTCATGGGCCTGCTTTTTTTGTCCAGTGATGTTCTGCATACCTGACTAAGGAAAAATCAGTGAGGGTGGCTACCTTCCTCATGTCCTCATGTCGTAGGCAAGCCCAACCTTTTGACATTGTGGCACAGCACTGTCATCTACGAAGTTCATGCTTGAGAACTACACAGCCATTTATTTTTTTTAAAGAAACAAATCCTAAACATTTTAAGTAGGTTTGTTTACAGCTTTGTTTGGGCCACATTCATAGCTGTCCTGGGGTGCATGCATCCTTGCGCCACTCTAGTCCTCCCATGATGACTTTAAAGCCAGATCATAGCTCATCTGTTCTTGGATCGTTTCTCTTGCAGCCTTAGCCTTATCCTCTGGAATGAAAAAAATGCCCCGAAGGGACTTCTGTGTGTATCTGGTAACAGATTTAAAAGCCATGTAGGCAGATGATTTGTGTGTATAATGAATGCTCTGCAGGGTAATGTGATTTTGTTCTTTAAAAAATGTAAAGTATTTATCCATTTACTAACACCCACAAACCAAAATGGCTGCCAGTCAAAATCTTTCCATGGGGGTGGCTTTCATCACAGTTAGTAAGTCTGTTCAAGCTTGGGTTACTGTTAGAAGGCTGTTGCAAGGTACTGACACAGCCTAAATGGCCAATAAATATTTGTTGCATGAGTGAATAAATGTTTATGCTGTTGAGGAACTATAGTAGTTTAAAGTTAGTGTGTAAACTGTGGGCAACAGTATTACTTCTTTGACCTCTGATGTGTTCTCTCTGGCTGCTGAAGTCTCATGAAGTTAACTAGAATGTTGCTGATGCCTTGATTATGTTTTAGTTTGTTTTTTGCACCTGTGATAAAGCAAGAGCAATACCTTGGAGTTTGAGGGCCGAGTTTAGATATTCCCACGAGACTTCTTATTAGATATGACGGTGATCCACACTGTAGAGCTGGATTGAAAGCACTTTAAAAAAAATTTGTGTGTAGGAGAGTGTTTTTGTAAGTTGTCAAGAGGTAATTGCTTTTATTCTAGTGTTCAAGACTCGCAATTAGCCTTTGAACTGGAAACAAAGTGAGACTGTCCTGTGGGAATTAGGCTGAAGTGTTCTAGTTCAGCTGCTTGGGATCTTCTAATGTCCACAAACGCATTTGTAGTTCTTATGATTCTATGGAGGTAGATAATGAAAGGACATCACTAGAGACCATCTTTCCTCATAACAGCTATCTCTTCTTGGTAGCCAGGATGTCTGGCAGCCTCCAGACCTGGGTATCAAGCAGCAGTGGTGGTCTGGACTCACATTTAACAACTCTTCCAATCAAAGTTTTACCCCCACAAAATCTCTCTACAGGTTTGGGTCTTTCTTTTCCCTTCCTTCCTTCTTTCTTTCCCTCCTTCTCCTCATTTCCTCCCCCTCCTCCCTCCTTTCCTTCCTTCCTTCCTTCTTAGCAATATCAAAAAATGTAGAAACCAAACAAAGATTCATTACTCTCTTAAACTTCTAGGGAACAACTTAAAAGATCTTTTATTACAATATTTCTTTATGTGGAATTTCTTCAGCCTGGAAACTCATCCCCTTGTTATCATACTAGTCCAGAGCCTTCTACTTCAAAGTCTAGGGGCTGTGTCATCCTAAACAAACGAAGGACCTATTTTGAAGAAAATCCTGCAAGTTTTTTGGAATACAGAAGTGTCTTTCAAATATTTCTTCCTGCTTTGAATAGCAGATTTTTGTATTTGATAAATGCCAACATAGTTATGATGAATAAAATGTAAATTTACTGAGCATTTAAGCTTTCATAGTAGGTTTTTGTCATTCTGTACTTTTTCAATCAACTAATATTAAAGTATAATTACTATTGTGTGTGGGTTTGAAAAATGTTTAAAAATATTCAATGTTTTAAGAAGAGTGGGAATTTTCCCTGAGATACTGCCTTAATTCCACCCCACCTCAGAGCTAGCAAGGAGCTAAATGGTGTCAATTTGAATGAAGTTTTTGGCCTGGATTCTGGACTAATATTTGGGGTTTTTGTGCCTGATATGTTTTGAGGAGGGGCTGAACTAAAACAGGGGCAGGACAAAAATGAGCTAAGGAACCAGAGACATAGGAGTGGTTGGTGCCAAAAGATGAAATGAGGTCTCCAAGGGAGAAGATTTGGGCTTATAACACTACTCAAAAATCGGTGGATATTTAGGAGAGGTTAAGAGAGAATGAAGTCTTTGTTTAAAGAGAAGGCGCAATCTCAGCATATTCCTGTAGACTTGAGTTCTAGCTCACAGTAGATACAGAGGCAGAGAAATGATAGAAGAAGGAATGGGAATGAAAACTTGATGTTTCCACCACATCTTCATCTTTTTTTGTTGCTTAACAGCTTTAATAAGGCATAATCTATATGGCACAAAATTTACCCATTGTAAGTATACTGTAAGTATATAGATAAGTGTTTTTGAGTGAGAGTGTTGTGTATCTATTAATACAATGTTCAACATTTCCAGCATTCCTGAAAGTTCCCAGTCTATATATACACATACTCTTGTTCTCTAGTCTCAACCATGCATCTGTTTTCTGGGTCTATTGATTTGCCTTTTCTGGAAATTTTGTGTAAATGGAACAATACAACATATAATATCTATATATGGCTTCTTTAACTTGGCATTACATTTTTTTAGGTTCATCAATATTACAGTTTCCATGTAACCCCCTTTCTACTGAATAGAATCTATTGTATTAGTATACCCTATTTGGTTTATCCATTCAATGGCTGGGAGACATTTGAAGAGCTTCTACTTTTAGCTGTTATAAATATAGATTATCTTAATCCAAAAGTCCAAAGTTCAGAACACTCCCAAATCCAAACATTTTTTTGTTGATAGATGAAAAATTCCATATGCAATCTCATATGACAGTTGAACACTGCAGTGTTTAACATCTTATAAAATTACCTTCTGTGTATATTTGTAACATATATCAGACACAAACAGAATTTCATGTTTAGGGTTGGCTCTATCCTCCAAGACATGTCAATATATGTATGCAAATATGCTAAAAATGTCTAGAATCTAAGTATTCATCTGGTTCCAGAGATAAGAACAACTTAGTCTGAAGTTTTTTCTGGTCTCTCCCAGCTCCCATGCCCCCACGGTCCTGCAGCCGCTCAGACCCAAATGAACACAAAGAGGCTTATATTAATTACAAACTGTATGGCCTAATGGCTCAGGCTTCTTGCTAGCTAGCTCTTATATCGTAAATTAACCCATTTCTATAAATCTATACTTTGCCATGTGGCTTGTGGCTTACCAGTACCTTTATATCTTGCTTCTTTTTGCAGTGGCTAGCAGCGTCTCCCAGCTCTACCTTTCTCCTTCCTCTCTCTCTAGTTGGAATGTCCCATCTAACTTTATTCTGCCTCAACATTGGCCAAACAGCTTTATTTATCAACAAATCAGAGCAACATATATTCACAGCATACAGGACGATGTCACTCATCAATTCTTCCATGAAGATTTGTATACAGGCCTTTGAATAGACAGTGGTTTTATTTCTCTTAGGTTGAGACCTGTGAGGAGAATTGCTGTTATATATGTTTAGCTTTGTAAGGCACTGATAAACCTTTTTCTAAGACAATTGTGTATTTCCAACATCAGTGCCTGGAAGTTTCAGTTTTGTAAATCCACACCATGATGGATAATATGGATTGTCAGCTTAGCAGAACCTAGACTCACCTAAGACACAAATCTCTGGGCAAGTCTGTGAGAGAGTTTCTAGACTAGGTTTATGGAGCTGGGAAGACCTAACCTAACTGTAACTGTGGGTGTCATGATTCCATGGTTTGGAGTCCATAAAGAGATGGAAATGAGTGTGGGATGGCATAACAGGTAAAAACACTTGGTGCTTGCCACACCAGCCCGAGGACCTGAGTTCAATCCCCAGAACTCATGTATGCTAGTTAATTTTTTTTGTCAACTTTATACAAGCTAGGATCATCTTGGAAGAGGAAATGTCAATGGAGAAAATTCCCCCATCTAATCAGCTGTAGGCAAGCCTGTGGAAGGGGCCTTCTCTGGGTAAGTGTTCTTGGTTGTATATGAGAGGAGGCTGAGCAAACCACGGAGAGTAATTAAGTAAGTAGTATTCCTCCATGGCTTGTGTTTCGACTCCTGCCTCCTGGTTTCTGCCTCCAGGAGTTCCTGCTCTGCTTTCCATTCATGATGGGCTGTGATTGGGACATGTAAACTGAAATAAATGCTTTCTTCCTCAAGTTGCTTTTGGTCATAATGTTTATCACAACAATAAAAAACCTAGCTGTGACACTTAAAGGCGCAAAGAAAGAATGAACTGCATAGAGTTGTCTTCTGACCACCACAGGAATGCTGTGGCACATGTGCCCATCATATAAGAACACATACAATAATACTTTAAAAGTTTAAAAGGAGGAGATGAGCCAAGCATCATCATTCATCTTTCTGCCTTCTTACTGTGGATGCAGTGAGACCAACTGTCTTAGTCTCTTGCCACTGTGACTTCCCTATGATGAAGAACTTACCTGTCAACTGTGAAACAAAATAAATCCTTCTTTAAGTTGCCTTTGAGAAGTATTTTGTCCAAATAACAAGAAATGATAATAACTAATAAAAAGTTGGTATGAAAAGTAGATTCATTACTGTGATAAACTTGGCCATGTGGTTCTTGGGTCTTTAGAATTGCTTAGCAGAAGAGATGTGGAAGAGTTTGAAACTTGGAGCTAGAAAGCCCTAGAATGCTGTAGGCAGATCTTAATGGGACATGGTTAGCCTGGAGGGTACACAGAAGCTGATGCAACTGTGGTCCAAGGGAGGCAGGTAATATATCAAGCTAATAAAAGAACTTGGCGATGTAGTCTGTATCATACTAGTCTTAAAGGCATCATAGATCTGTGACTGAAAGAGTAATGGAGACTGAAAGACTAAAAGAGGTTCCAGAAGGCCACTGCAACCAAGCAGTGTGTGACAAGGTTAGATTCCCTTCAAGGAATCTCTGAGA
>CABHPP010137812.1:0-12147 GCA_902168425.1 Peromyscus attwateri | reverse complement strand
CCCTCCCCCCGTTTCTATCTCCTCCAGGGCAAAGACTCCCCTGAGGATTGAGATCAACCTGGTGGACTCAGTCCAGGCAGGTCTAGTCCCCTCCTCCCAGGCTGAGCCAAGCGTCTCTGCTAAGCCCCAGGTTTCAAACAGCTAATTCATGCACTGAGCACAGGACCCGGTCCAACTGCCTGGATGCCTCCCAAACAGATTAAGCCAATCAACTGTCTCACCCCTTCAGAGGGCCTGATCCAGTTGGGGGCCCCTCAGCCATTGGTTCACAGTTCATGTGTTTCCATTCGTTTGGCCACTTGTCCCTGTATTCCATCCATCCCTGGTCCCAACAACTCTTGCTCACATAAACCCTCCTCCTTCTCGCCAATTGGACTAAAGCCCAAGTTTCTATGGAGGATACCCCAGGATGTTAGAGATGCTGGGATCATAGGATGCATTCCAAAGAAAACTACATGCACAGAGTGGAGGCATGCAAAGAGATGCTGTGTGTGCTACCCAAGTGGTAAGGCTGGTAGAGTGGAGCTGGACAATTAGAAGTGAGATGATTCCTTTATGAGCCTCAGATGCTGGACATTGAACTGCAGGATTTGTGTTTACCTTGATAGGTGTCAATCTTGTTTTGACCCTATATTTACTTTCTATGCCCCAGTTCTTTCCTTCTGGAATAGGAGAGTCTGTGCTGTGCCATTTTATGTTGGAAGTATATAGCTTTTTTTTTTTAATGTTATTAGAGCTCACAGTTAAGAGATTGCCTTAACTTCACAGAGACTATGCATTTATACTTTTGAACACCATGGAAACTGTGAAGACCACAGGGGCATTTGAAGTTGGACTGAACACATTTTGCATCTTGAGATGGCCACAATCTTATGGGGACAAGAAGTAGAAGGTTATAGCTTGAATGTGATTATGTTTGGGTGTGAAATTGACAAGGCATATGTGATGGTTGATGCCATTGTCAACTTAACAGGATCTAGAATCATGTAGGAAAAAAACAATCTCTGGGCAACTATGTAAGAGATTGTCTAGACTGGGTTAATTTGGGTGGGAAGACCTAGCCTAACTGTGGGTGGCACCATTTCCTAGGGATCTGGGACTGAGCAAAGCGTGTAAGTGAATTGTACATCAGCATTCATATTTCTCCCTCTTGACTATGGCTTCTAACTCCTGCCACCATGGATTTGCTGCCATGATGATGGACTTTAATCTCAAACTGTGAGCCAAAGTAAGCCCTTCATTCAGCTGATTTTGTCAGAGCAGTGAGAAAACTATCCAATGCACCCACCAGCTCTTGGCCTTACAGTGCTGTTTGAAAATAGTCATGACTGGCTGGGTACTAGAGCCTTTTGATGATGCATGTTGGTGAATGTGAAGTAAAATGTCATGGTTTTTCCCTGCTTGTTTGTGATATTAAGAATCCTAGTCAACTGTGTACCTTCATATGTGAAATGAACATTGGAAATTTATCCCCAACTTTTAATTGGATTATTTAAGTTCTTTACCAGATAATTCTTTGATTTTTTTCCCCAGAATTTCTAAGCTATTTTCACCCTTTAAATTTAGGTGCTGTGGGGCAAAGTCTTTAATCATGAGGCTAGGGATAACATAAAAAAACATTCAAATTCTCTGAATGACCAATCTAAGTCACAAAGGTACTTACTTGATGGAACCCCTCACAGAGCTTAACTGCAGCTTTTTGCTGGCAAATATGGGAATATATTTTCCACAACTAGTACCACTAGTCTAGTATGCGAACTTGTTATGAGAGTTACATTAGGTACTGTTGAGTACTTTGAGAGAATCAGGAATTGAGGCAGGAGGAGTCCCAAAGATGTCAATGTGGAAACAAAAGAGAACAGCCTGGAGTCTCCCCAGTGGACACTGGGGGCTTCTAGGTGTTGTATGCATGTATGCACATGAGGTCAGGATGTATTGTTTAATTACTTTTCCTCCTCTGAAGTCAGTCCTTTTGGCTGGAATGACTGGTCAGTGTGACCCTGTGATCCACCTGTCCTTGTCCTCCAGTTCTGGGATTATTGCCATGCATTGCTATGCCCTGCTTTGACTATGTGAGTTTTGGGGATCTGACCTAAGATCCTCATACTGGTGCAGTAGGCCTTTGACCTACTGAGCCATCTTTCCAGCTCCTATTAGGGGTTTTGATCTATGCAGATAGGTATGGAGGATCACCTTCGGTTTAAAGGTTTCTCTGAGACATCGAATTCAGCTCAGGCTCTTAAGAGAATAGGGTGGGAATCTCTCAAAATGTTCCTATATGTGCTTCCCACAGCCCAGGGGATCTGTCGATAGAGAATGAACTGATAGTCTTCTAAAAGCCCCCTGGTGATTCTAATGACACCAACTTTTGAGAAACCCTGTGGAGAACACACTGTTGCTTCGAGTCTGCTCATACCTAGTCTGGAATGAGCTGCATATAAGAACATATTGTGTAAGCTTTTGCAATCATGGTTTCTTCTCCTTGAACAAAAGTAGATGGAAGAGAGTCTCATCTTTGGAGCATTCCTTTAAACATGTGACTGTGTTTTTTGATGTCAACTACTCTTCCAGGTAGAGTTCATTCCTTTCTTTTTTCCAGGTGAGAAAACCAAGCTCACTCCATCACATGTAAAAGGAAAGTCCCTCATTCTCAGAGAATTAGCATTCTTCCCGTGAAAGGCCTGAGAGCTTTCCTGTTGCACAGTGAGCCTTCCAACTGGAAAAGAGCCTTCCAAGTCAGCATGGTGTATGGACCCAGAGAACATCCAAACTCTGACTCTCAATTCTTCAGATAGTTCCTCATTTAGATACGGTTATTTTTGGTATGATTCTAACAAGGCTGCTTATCTGGCTCCCCAGTTGTCAGGTTAGAAGCAGAAAAGAAGAAAAGAGAGACAAGCGGCTCATTGCAGGCTTCTTAACACATTAAGGCAGCAGCAGAGTTGGAGCCAGAGCATCCTGGTGGAGAAAGGGAAATGGCTTTCTCCTCCGAAAAGCTGGTGGGTTGATCCAGTTCATCTTCAGGGTCCCTTACAGCTCTAAAATTCAGTCTGTTCAAGAGAAAAACTATAAAAAGCTGGAGAAAACTATTCAAGAATGAAAAACCTAGATATCTATGTTCCTAGCCTCACTGCTCTTGAGGGCATGGCTGAGCCACACACAGTGTGGTAGCTGACTGTTGTGCTAACGATGTTGAATCATTAGATGGGTTTGTTTTATAGATGCCCCTTCAGCAGGCAAGACAGCACACAAGGCACTTTAGAAAGATTGCACTTAAAAATACTTACCAAAATTCTTACTGTTTAAACATGCACTGCTTTTAAAAAATCCTTTGAAGGATTGTTTCCTTGATACAGTCTTCCTTGTTTTCTTTCTTTTCCCTCTTTGACAAGTCTTTGTATTGCTTTATGTCAACTCAAAGCACTTGCCATCCCAGAGTGTACTTTCTACCTTGATAAGATTTCTAGTCCTAGCCGGGTGGTGGTGGCGCATGCCTTTAACCCCAGCACTTGGGAGGCAGAGGCAGGTGGATCTCTGTGAGTCTGAGGCCAGCCTGGTCTACAGAGTGAGATCCAGAAAAGGTGCAAAGCTACACAGAGAAACCCTGTCTCGGAAAAAAAAAAAAAGAGATTTCTAGTCCTTCTTACTGTGTATGCTGTTGAACTTGAACCCAACATTTAAAAATGTCTTCTAACATGGTTTTATAGTCACTGATAAGACAACAGACTGTTGATTCCTTGAGGACAAGGACTGAGCTGCCTTTTGCTTGGTTTCCACTAAACGTCCATAAATGGATGGGTCTTAGATAAATGATTGAGTCAAGGAATCAGTTAATGAATGAATTGGGGGAAAATGTCCTTTACCCTCTTCTAAGCTCTGAAGATTTGTCTCTTTCATGTCAGTCTTTGTGTCTTCCTCACTTTTCCGTTCCCACCACCTTACCCTGTCTTTACCCTCCCTGTACTCAAGCATACTTTTCTAGTATTAAACTGCCTTTACCTTCCTTGGATTAACCTCCTCCATGGTCATTACTAATGATTCTTTTATTATAAGTGTTTTGTCACAGATTTTTCCCATTTTAACCCCTTAGTTGACCTTCCTTCACTTTTAGCATAGTACCCGAAACAATCAATTTAAAAAGAGGCAAGGTTGACGCAAGGGGAGGAGCTCACTCAGTTCTGCCTCACCTTGATGTGCCATGCTTTGTTCAAGCCCATGGGAGGCCTGCCCCTTTCTTAAAGGAGATGGAGTAGGAGTGGATGGGGAGGGGCAGGGAACAGGAGGAGAGGAGGGAGTGGAAACTGTGGTCAGTATGTAAAATAAATGAAAAATGTTATTTAAATAAAAATTTAAAAAAAGAGGCAGGGTTTATTTTGGGTAACAGTTCTGGAGGTTTTGGTTGATGGTTGGATGAATGCATCGCTTTTAGTTTTGTGCGTCATTGAGAGAATGAGAGCACAGAAAGCCTTCACCCTACCTATGGAAGCTCAAGAGAGATGAAGGGGAGAAACCCACATATCCCCTTCAGGGACAACCCCCCCCCACCATGACTTAGGACTTCCTACTAGACTCTACCTCTGGAAGGTTCTGCCTTCCCATAATAGCACCATATGCCGGGAGCCAACCATTTAGCATATGGGTCATTTGGGCACAAAATTGCAAGCCATAATAGTCCCCATTATGGTTACTTTTTAAATGGCTAGAATATAAATTCCACGATGGCAGAAGATACAATTTTTTCCCTGTGTGTTAGCATAGTGCTTGGATCCCAGCAGGCTCTGTGTTAACACCAGTGGAAATGAGAGATTATGGACCTGGTCTATAGGTAATTTTGATGTTTGGGCCTTGTCTAGAGCCATTTTATATTAACATCATAAAATTATTATGTAGCTTTTTATCTACTTGCTTAATCTATGCATTGAGAAAAAACTTTAAATTCAGTTTTAATTGTGGCAAAAACACATAGTGTAAAATTTACCATTTTGAATATTTTAAGAATCTAATTTACCAGTATTAACTGTATTTAAATTGTGAAACAGATCTTTAGAACTTTTTCAACGTAAAAACCTGGAGTTCTGCACTTACTGTGTGGCCCTTCACTTCCCCTTCCCTTTCCCGGCTCTGGCAGCCACTATTCTCTGATTTGGATTGCTTTAGATACTCCCTAAATATGTACACATGTATTTCTTGTCTTTTCGTTGGGGGATTATATAACTTAATATATCATGCTTGAGGGTCATCTATGACACAACATGTGACAGGACTTAGTTCTTTTAGGGATTAAATACATGTTGCATTGTAGATATGTTTTAACTTTCTTTAACCATTTGTCGGTGGACGAACATTGGGATAGCTTTCACCTCTTGGCTGTTGTAAGTAATGTTGATATGAAACCTAAGTGCAAGTATCTCTTCAAGATCCTGCTTTCCTTTCTTTTGGCTACATCCCAGATGTGGGGCTGGCAGATCACACGATACCACAACTTTAAATATCATCAGGAATGCCCATAATGTTCCCATAAGCTTCTGTTCCATTTGTATCTCCATCAACAGTAAACAGTTTCAGATTTCTCCAGAACTTCCTCCATATTTACCCCCTTTTTTTGGTCATGTTGCTTATAGTAATGGGAATGAGGGTAGAGGCATCTTTTTGTGCTTTGCATTCTCATTTTTCTAATTATTAGTGGCAGTGAGTGTATTTTCTCATTTTTATTATGCATGTAATTTGTATGCGTGTGAGAGTATATTTGTGTACATGTCAATGGGTGTAAGTGTGCATGTGGAAGTAATAGATTGACATCATGTGTCTTCCTCTATCACCATCTACTTTATTCTTTTGAGTCAGGGTCTCTCGTTGAATTGAAGTTTGCTAATTGGCTAGATTGGCTTGCCCAAGAGCCCCAGGAGGAATCTGTTTCTTCCAACCAGTGTTAGCATTTCAGACATGCTCTGCCATGCCTGTCACTTTACCAATGGACCCTCTCTGTGGCTGCTGTGTGTCTTCTTTGAAGACATGTCAATTAGTTGTTTGCTCATATATACATATATATTATATAGATTTTAAATATATGTATTTAAAATAAACTTTCAAGAATTCTTTATGTATTTTGGATATTTGGTACTTATCAGGTGTATTATTCACAAATATGTTTTACTCATTCTATTTCATCAATGGCCATCTCACTCCCTTGATTGCTTTACTTGAGGCACAGACTTGTAAAGTATTATGTTGTCCCTTTTCTCCAACTTATTTCTGTTGCCTGTGCTTTTGATGTCATATATGAAGCCATTGCCAAACCTGCTGGGATGAAGCTTTCTTCCCATGTTTTTTAAGACTCTCATAGTCTTAGGTATTAGATTTTTAAGACCATTTTGAATTGATTTTTGCACATGCTGTAACAAAAGGATCCATCTTTGTTCTATTGTGTGTGGATATTCAGTTTTCTTAGTGTTGGTTGTTGACCGACTATTCACTGGCGGTTGTGAAAAAATCATTTGACTATCTGTTAGTGCACAGAGATTATTTCTAGCTAGGCTCTGCATTGACTTCTGTTGGGTGGTAAGCCTGTCTTTCTGCCAGTGATATACTGTTTTGACTATGGCAGCTTTGTAGTTATTTCTCAAATAAGGAAACATGGATCATCCTGCTTTGTTCCTTTTCAATAATAATTTGTGTATTTAATATGCACACTATGACTTGACATGAGTGTGTTTTTCTGTATCTGCAAAATACATCAATGAGATTTTGACAGACATTGCATATAACATGATTATTGATTTTACAATATGTAATTTTAATAATATTAGTTTTACCAGCACATGGATATGGGATATATGGGATGCTATTTTCATTTATTTGTGTCATATTTAATTTGTTTCAGTAGGGTTTTGTGGTTTGAAGTGTACAAGTCTTTTGGCTCCTTGACAATTTATTTCAAATTATTTCATTAGTTTTTATCGTCAATGTAAACAGAGCAGGTTTTGGAATTTACTCCCAGATTGTTCATAATAGTACATAAAAATGGAAATGATTTTTGTGTGTTGATTTTGTATTCTGAAACTCTTTTGAATTTATTATCTGTAACAGGATTTTATTAAGAGGGAAACTTTCAGGAGTTTCTGGATATAAGATTATGTTGTCTCTGAACAGAAAGAGTTAGATTTTTTTTTCCAACTTAAAATGCTATTTATTTGTTTAGTCTAATTTCTCTGCTTAGGACAAGTGGAGCATTCTGTGTTGAGTAGAAGTGGCCAGACAAGGCATTCTTTCCTTGTTTCTAATCATAGGAAAGAAAAATAACTTGCAGTCTTTCAATATTAACTGTTGTTATGGTGTGAATGTAAATGTCCTTATGGGCTCATGTGTTGAAGATGTTGGCCCCAGATGTTGATGCCATCTTGATTGGATCTTGAAGGTGTTAACCTTATCAATGGATTAATCTCTTGGTAAATCATAGAAAAATGGGTTATTAGGAGGTAGGGCCCAGCTGGAGGAAGTCACTGGGGTGTATGTGTGTGCTTTTAAAGGTGAAATCTCATCCCTGGGCTCTCGCTTTCAAAATCAATCAGCCAATCTCTCTTTCTTCCCACATCTCTCTCCTTCACTCTCCTGCTCTCTCTTTTTCATGGCTGCCATGATGTCAGGTACTTGCTCTTCTACAGTCTTCCCCCATGATGCTCTCTCATCATGACTCAGAAACAAGAGTTGGCTCATGCTGGATGGAAACTATGAACCCAAATAAATCTTTATTTCATTGTATTGTCTTGGATATTTTATCTTAGCAGCATGCAATTGACTAACAAATATGATAATATTTGTGACCTCTTTATATATAATCTTTATTATGTTGTGGTAGCTTTCTATTTCTACTTTTGAGTGTGTGTGTTTGTGTGTGTGTGTTTCTATGTGTGTATATAATTATGAAAAGTTGTTGGATCTGTTAAAAAGTCTTTTCTGCATTAAGTAAGAAGATCATGTGGTTTGGTGCCTTTATTCTATTAATGTGCTGTGTTACAGTGATTGATTTTCATAAGTTGAACCATCCTTGATTTCCAGGAATGAATCTCACAATCCTATTAATATGTTAATTGAATTTATTTTGTTAGTAATTTGTGGAGATTATCCCACCAATATTCATGAAGAATATAGCTTGTAGTTTTCTTTAAAGTATTTTTGCATTTGGTGTGTTTTGACAATATGTAAGGATGTATCAGTGAAACCATCTTGTTCCAGAAATTTGAAAATATTTTCATTTTATTTCAGTATCATTCATCTACTTGGATGATCTACTGATTTGGGGAAATTAATATTTCCCATATACATTGTGATTTAGCTGAATTTTACATTCCATATCACCTAACATAAATATGGTGACCTGTGTAAGCTTTATCAGTGTTTGCCCAGTGAGTGTTCTTTGTCTTTTTAATGGCTATGTTTTACTTTTAAATACCCATTATCAGCGCACGTAAGGGAACAGTTTTGAGGAAGGAAGCTGCCTTTTGCTTCAGTTTCAGAGGGTTCAGTCCTTGGTGATTTGGCTGCTGGCACTTGGGCAGAACATCATGACAGTGGGAATATGGTGGTGAGGTTCTTCACTTTATGGTGTACTGGAAGCAGAGAGCAAGGAAAAGGGAAGACTAGGTATCAGGTATAACCTTTAAAGGTATGTCCCCAGTAACCCACTTCCTCCAAGTAGGCCCCACCTACTAAAGTTTCCAGAACTTCCCATGAGCTGGGGACTAGTTAGTTGCTCAACACATGAGACTGTGGGTGACACTGCACATTCAAACCACAACAAGAAAGATGTGTGCTAAGCCTTGAATTTAAGGCTTTGAGCAGGCCAAACAAATACCCTATCAACCCTTTAATTTTATACCCCTAGCACAATCTTTGACTTTTTATGACTTTTGTATTTGTGTTTCTTTCAACATGTGTCACTAAATATTTAAAAAGATACCCTGAGTGTATTTGTTGATGGTAGACTATAAGTAAAAATGTATAAGTAAAATGTGGACCTGTGTCGATAGCATTTTAAATCAAGAATTATGATCAATTTATTCTTGTACCACTTCAGAGAAACCAAGCTCCACAAGCCCCCATATAAAACAATCAAACATCCCCAAACAAACTCCCAAATAAAACCAAGCAACTTTTTTTCTTTATCTTCTCAGTTAGACTTCAATGTCTCCAGAATCAGAGGCTTGGTAGTGTCTTATTTTTAATTATCCACCATGCCTTGCATTGTATTAGAAGCCAAGGAATTTGAAATTTTGAA
Organism: Peromyscus attwateri; assembly: GCA_902168425.1. Taxonomy (NCBI): domain Eukaryota; kingdom Metazoa; phylum Chordata; class Mammalia; order Rodentia; family Cricetidae; genus Peromyscus; species Peromyscus attwateri. The sequence continues at coordinate 2,873 of CABHPP010137812.1, read as the reverse complement.
CAATAGAATTATGATTATATTCTGGCCCCTTACGTGAGCGAATGGGATGAATCCATACTGCACTGGCTGGTTTTGTGTGTCAACTGGAGACAAGCTAGAGTCATCAGAGAGGAAGGAGTCTAGTTGAGGAAATGCCTCCATGAGATAGAGCTGCAAAGCGTTTTCTCAACTAGTGATCAATGGGGAGGGCCCAGTCAGTGGTGGGTGGTGCCATCCCTGGACTGGGTTCTATAAGAAAGCAGGCTGAGCAAGCCATAAGAAGCAAGCTAGTAAGCAGCACCCCTCCACGACTTCTGTGTCAACTCCTGCCTCCAAGTCACTGCCCTGTTTGAGTTCCTGTCCTGGCTTCCTTCAGTGGTGAACAGTGCTATGGAGGTGTAAGCTTAATAAACTCTTTTCCTCCCCAACTTGCTTTATGGCCTTGGTATTTCGTCACAGCAATATAAACCCTGACTCTAAGACACATGAAGACAGAATTTTGTTTCATTTTCTCTTTAATTTCATCCTTTTAACAGTCACTTGATTTTTTCTGGGAGATAAAAACTTGTGAAAATGAGAAGTTTGAGCTGCATGATTTGTATTTTCAAAGTTCTTTAGTGTCTTATGTCTTTTTATATTATACTGAAAGCAGATTTGTAGATTTCCCAGGTAAGCACTAAATAACTATAGGGAACAGCTGCGACTGGATAATTCAGATTCAAGACTAAAACTCCTGATAATGGAATAAATTTCATGTTTGTGAGATACTGCTAAGAAATATCAGGAGACAGGGGGATTAGAAATTGCAGTGTTATCTTGAAGGAATGAAAAAAATTAAAAGGGCCAGGTAGGTGTGGTGGTGCACTCTTTGAATCCCAACACTCGGGAGGCAGAGGCAGGCAGATCTCTTAGTTCAAGGCCAGCCTGATCTACGGGGCAAGTTCCGGGACAGCCAGAGCTACACAGAGAAACCTAAAATAAGGAAGAAAGAAAGAAAGAAAGAAAGAGAGAGAGAGAGAAAGAAAGAAAGAAAGAAAGAAAGAAAGAAAGAAAGAAAGAAAGAAAGAAAGAAAGAAAGAAAAAGTTGAAAGGGAGAAGCAAGAGTCAATTTGAAGAAAACAATGCTCCTTGGGCTCATTAGACACAGGCTGATAGAATCAAAACATGATGTGCAGCTTTGTTTTAGTTAAGAGTTGAGGTCTGTTACACACACACACACACACACACACACACACACACACACACACATTTAGATCAGCCTTACATCATCTTGTACTTTTATCTTAATTTAGGATTTTTAAGATGGGCAGCACCCTTGAAGTTATTAGGAGAGACACAAGATGGAAATATGGACACCTGCAGGACACACATGGCGGCTAGGGAGTAGAGAGAGAGGGATATGGGGACCTGTGGGCCAATGCCTTTAATGGATCCAGAACATTATCCAAAGAGGTTATTTTTGGTAGGAAGCTACAAGAACTCCTGCTGGGATGGGGACTTGTTTTTGTGGTGGATTTATGAAGGCTGTGCAGTGTGGAAGTCAACAGGGTCTGTTATGCAGGCTGTAACGGCCACATAGGGAAGTGGTTACTGGGAGGTAGTTATGTGAGGCAGAAAATATCTGGATTGGCCACATTGAGGAACCGAGAATGTAGTCAAGGGCCACTGGCTTCTGTTATGAGAAAGTCCAGCGTATGTTTCTCGTGGCTGATGGGGAAATATAAAATTATAAGAATTCTCTATAAGCTTCTCCTTTCAGTACACATGAACAAAAGCATTTCCACACATCTAGACCTCTCATCTGTCTTGAGCACCCTATGAGTCTTCTTTGGATCTTTCTTTGGTATTTTTCACTTCTCCCTGGTTCTATTCAATGTTCAGTGTGCCACTTAAATACTAAGCCGTCCACATAATCTTCCTTTAACATCCAGGTTAGAATCTGTCATCCCCAAATCTATCTCCTCTCCATTCCTTTAGGCATTGTGTGTGTTATATATGTGTATACATATATCATAGGTGCTCATGAAAGAGAAGGGCTTGAAGGACTTGGCATAAAACCTTTTGAACCTCTGTTCTAAATGCAGTATCAGACAGAAAAGATAAAATGCAAATGCATGGAATTATTAAGGGGATTATTATATTAGTACATATTTATTAGTTAAAATTTGTGATATTTTATTCTTATAGCAATCCAGAGGAGTAGCAAGCTGGTTTAATAAACTTCAGATACAATCTGTGTGTGAGACAGTTGCAGCCACATCCAATTAATTGTCTACCTTGATTTTCTCCTTACCACACTATTGCTTTCTCCTTAGCTTCATCTATCTCCGCCCCCCCTTGCCTGACATCAAGAAAGCTACACAGAGAAATGGTTGAAAATGGCAGCCTTTTAAAAATGTGCTTACTTAATTTAGCTGTTACAGTATTTTTAATAGCTTGTTCCCTAACTGATACAGTAGCTCAAAGAGTAGGAAATGCTTGCTTAAAATTAAAGTCATGGCAAGTAAGAGTGCATGCGGTTACTGTTGAGTGTTCAGCTGAAAGAGTCAGCTAATGGGTTCCTCAGTCAGTTTAATTTGTCACCATTTGGCAGAAAATACCACACAAATGTATCTTGTCACTTAATTGAGCAGAACACACAAATGTCACAGGATTGGATTTGGTTGCACAATTTTATTCAAATAGACATGTGCAGGTCTGAGTTTTTTAAAAATGGAAGGAAAAAAAAGCCAGACCTGCAATTTTTCTAATCAGTGTCATCTTCCAAGAAGTCCAAATATGTTTCCAGTGAGGCTTGATGTTGAAAGGTTCCAGAAAAAAAGCACAGTTAATAGACCCTACAGACGGAGTCACTTGGGACCTCTGTGTCAAGAGATAAGAGTGAACGACAGTGA
>CABHPP010137811.1:0-26266 GCA_902168425.1 Peromyscus attwateri | reverse complement strand
GGGCCTGAGCTGGGGCCCACAAGGCCACAGCTTTTTCATGAATTCGTACCACAAACGTTAGGCGCCAGATGTAGCAGAATCTTAGAAAGTCTTATTAATAAAATCAAACCTGAGCCAGGTATTGGGGTGAACACTGGAAGGTCAGAGAGACAGAACAAACCACAGCTAACCTCACCTGGCCAACTTCTCGGCTGGTCTTGTTTCCTCAGACTGGAAGCCTCTGTGTCCTCATATCCAAATGGCTCTCAGCTGAACTGTGCTCCAAAGCCTGAAAGCTTAACCAGCCAAATGCTTAACCAGCCAAATGCCTAACCAGCCAAATGCTTCTAGTTTCTGGTCCTCACTATATGCTCAATATTCCTTAAACGTATCATACAGACACTCACCCACCTTTGTTCTCTTTACAATCTCCATCATGCCCTTCAAGACTGAGAGAGGTACTGTCTAACCTATTCTCAAATTTGAATTCCCCTCTCCTGCCCTGACTTTATTCCATTTTCATACACTGTCTGATTTGCCTCATCATTTACTTGTTTACATGTTCATTTCTTTCTTCTCAACTATTTGAAAGGAATACAGTGTTTTGGTGGTGGCCCTCACTGCTTTGTGGACAGTGTCTGAATTTTTAGCACACAGAATCTGGTCAGTGGGTAGTAGTATAATTTGGATCTGGTGATGGGGTCACTAGGGCTCTGATCTCGTCAGTGGGTTAATACATTGATAGATTCTGGAAAACAATGGACATGCAAAAGTTGGGTCCTAGTTGAAGGAAGGAAGTCAGTGAAATATGCCCTTGAAAGATTCAATTTGTCCGTGTTCCCTCCCTCCACCATTTCACCTCAGGACAAAAGCAATGCAGCCAACCAGCCATGTACTGAGTGAATCTTGCAAAAGTGTAAGCCAAAATAGACCTATCTTTTAAGTTGTTGTTATCAGCTCTTTTTTCACATTAATGGAACACTGACCAATATAAATAATAATAAATAAAAAATGTTGGTTTTTCTTCCAACATACTTGTTCTTGATTATTTGGGAATTTTACAAAATGTACCCCGAACATACTAATTTCTCAGTTCTCCCAGGCCCACCCCCCACCCTTGTTACCCATCCTCACCAACTCCCCCAAAAAACAAGTCCAATTTGTGCTGTCAATTGCTGGAGCATGGTTACACTCCCAGTGGCCAGCCCCTTGAAGAAATGGAGTCCTCCCTGCCACCTCTTCCAGAAGCTAACAATTGTGGAGAATCGCAGTCTTTCATCACATCCTATCACCTGCAAAGGCATGCAGTCTGAACTTCCAGTTACTAAGCAAATATTTATTTATCACATATTAAATCCAAAAGAGGGCAGCAAAGCTTCACCTACCAATACACTGGGTCAGCAAATCAGAGGGTCTGCCTGATGGAACATTAAGCCGATAATGCTGAGCAGCCTAAGCTCAAAGAAATGGGGCCAGAGAGCTTGAGAGAAAAAGTGGAGAGGAAGGTCCGGGAAGAGAAAAGACAAGATTTCTTCAGGAGAATGAGACACATGGATGGGTATACAAAATGAACAAGGAGATTGTCAGGAAACCTGGTAACTTACAGGAGAATTTGGCAAAGCTGACAGTGATAGATAGCCCCTTCAGAAAATTGTAGCCACAGTCTGGGAACCGGGGTATCTACTCTGTGAGGACAAGTGGGGAATTTGGTAGGTCCTAGTAAGTGTTACGTCTTCAAAGAAAACTGTGTATCTCTCAGTTGTTGAAATGATCCACATTTTACAGGTTGTTAAGCAAAGCAAAAGCAGAAAGTGCTTAGGTCTGGTTATTACAGAAGAACAAACAGACATTGGCCCTTTTGAGACACTAAAATGGGCTGAAATATTCGTCAGGTGTCTCTATTTGATCAGACTGTCAATTATTCCCAAAGAAATCATTATTAGCTAAATTAAAAAATGTATTATTTTTCAAAAATGTAATAATAAAATACAATTTCTATGCCATAGTCCTTTCTACCTTCTGTTCTTGCTATCTTCAAGTCACTTCTCTAGCTCCTTCTGCTTCATGTTCTAAATACTCAGGGCAGCATAGTTTACTATGGCCGCCCTGTCATAGATGGCCTTTGGGTATTGAAAATTTGGCTAGTACATGCAAATGATGACCTGAATTTTAATTTTTAAATTTGTTTTATTAGGGGTCCCCACTCCCTTTGGAGCTCAGGGAATCCAGAAGAGGGGGAGGAAATATTGCAGGAGTCAGAGGAAATGGAGGACACCACAAGAACACAGCCCACTGAATCATCTAAGCAGGGCTCACAAGGCTCAGAGACTGAAATGGTAAGTATGGGGCCAGCAGGGGTCTGCACTAGGTCCTCTGCGGGCACGTGCATGAGTGTGCGTGTGCGTGTGCGCGTGTGTGTGTGTGTGTGTGTGTGTGTGTGTGTGTGTGTGTATTGTGGTTATTAGCTTGGTATTTTTGTGGGACTCCTAACTGTGGGAGCAGGTATGTCTGACTTTTTCGCCTGCTCTCAGGACTCTTTTTCTCCTGTTGGGTTGCCTTGTCCAGCCTAAGGTGCGAGGGCTTTTGCCTTGTCTTGCTGTATTTTGTTTTGTTGTTCTTGGTTATTGTCTCTTTGAGGACTGCTCTTTTTTTTTTTGAAGGCAGATGGAGGATAAATTCAGGGACAAAGAGAGGGGGACCTAGGAGGAGTGGAGGGAGGGGAAACTGTGGTCGGGACATACTGTATGAGAGAATAATCTATTTTCAATTAAAAAAAAGAAAAAATACAGAAAAAGCACACACACACACACACACACAGAGAGAGAGAGAGAGAGAGAGAGAGAGAGAGAGAGAGAGAGAGCACAAACAAACAAAACCTGGCTTTATCCTGATCTGAGCACCAGGAACCCAAGCATCGCACACTATGGTCCCCACCTTAACACTAGTATGGCTCTTTGCTAATGACCAATCAGCCATTGGATTAATCTTAGGGTCAATCACAGTCTCCTGCAAGAAGTTCACGAGTTAATTGAGAAACATTGTCTTGTCTATAGAAGGGTGAGCAGTATATATAGTGTATATAGTGTGAACTGCAGCCAACACTCAGAAGCTGAGTAGAGCATGGACTGTTCACTAAGAGGAACTGAGTGGGTCTTCACATCATCTTCTGAAGCCAAACACATTGCCATTCTCAGGTTCACTTGTTTTCCACATTAGGTCTACTCTATCCAAACACAGCTTATCAAAGGTTATGGCTATGTACAATTTCTGGAAATTTTCACAAAAAGCTTGATGGATGCAGCATGGTCTTGGTTACTGTTGGGATTTTCACTTGTGTTTTGAGACGAGACAGTTTAGCTTAGAGAATAAATGCCCATCCTCCTAAGAGTCTGTCCATCTACTATCTAGAGTACCAGAAGTTCAAATCTCAGGAGTCTCTGACTAGGCTAGTGCTGGATATACTAAACGGAAGAGACAAAATAGGTGTCAGAATTGCTGTAGCTCAGGAAAGACGAATGTAAGTCAGAAGTGACAGAATTGATATGAGACTAGATCCTGATAATGTGAATCAAGAGGAGAGGTAGAGAAGGCTGGATTCAGCCAGTTCCTTCAATGACAGGAGAACAAAGCAAGTGAAGTTTTGTCTTTCAACGAGTATAACAGAGCATTGAGGAAAGTCAAGGGGTTTAAAATTCTCCATGGTTGCCGGGCGGTGGTGGCGCACACCTTTAATCCCAGCACTCGGGAGGCAGAGCCAGGCGGATCTCTGTGAGTTCGAGGCCAGCCTGGTCTCCAAAGCGAGTTCCAGGAAAGGCGCAAAGCTACACAGAGAAACCCTGTCTCGAAAAACCAAAAAAAAAAAAAAAAAAACAAATTCTCCATGGTTCTCAAGTGAACTACCTAGATACCTCCATCTCAAGTCTCAAGGGCACACTTGTATCAGGTCACTAACCTGGGTGAAAGATACCTGCCAACTTTGAGGGTTCAACTGCCAAAGTTCTACTACTCTTACAACATGGTCCTGAGTCTTGCTTACAGTTTATATTCTCTGGCTGCAGGAGGCAAGCTATTCTCTAAATGTTGTCAGAGTAGCTCCCTGATCTTTACTGTTTGTTTTCATGAATATCCAGCCTTTTGAATTTGTGAAAGGATATTCTTATCCATAAAGTTCATACTTCAGAACCCCATGAGTGACTTTCAAAATTAATCACAAAAAGTCTGATAATGTCTAAGGTTTACAGTCTTGTATTGGGTTGCATTCATAACTATCATTGGCTACATAGGCTGTTGTCAGAGGGTTGGGCATGTCTGGATTGTTAATCAATAGAGAAGAGCTTGTCACCATTATTAAGGTTATTAATAACACTCAGCAAGAGACACCCAATATCACAGCCTCTGTTTACCCACATGTTCAACATCCCCCAGGCATAGTACCAGGCAATGCATCCCTTTTGACCAATATCTCATATGGCAACCTAAAGTCCTAGCAACAATTTAATTGCAGGATGCCAAGAACTATAAAATTTTTCTTATCATCAAGGTGATCTCATCATTGTCATCTTGATCCATAGTAACACAGTATAAATGACCTAACTAAGACACCCACCCTTACAAACAACAGTGTAAAACCAGTTTCTAGTCTCATAAAATGTAAGCAATCAAAGACTCAGACCTTATTCCATTTCCTTGGAAGCAAAGCCTGGGATGTTTTCTGGTGAGTCCCCTAGCAGAGGAATAGTGCTGAGATAATATCCTCTGAATAACTTTATAATCAGAATTATTAACTAGGTTTTTTAATGGCTTTGGGGTGTCAGCTTTGTACTTCAGAAGTCACCAAAGGAAGTCTGATAAAGAAGACAATATAATTTTTAAATACAGTTAACATCACCAACAAATTGAGCCCTTAAGGATGTGGCCCCTGCTAATGACGCTCTTTCATTTGATCCCAGAGTAAGTTCCGGAGCTCAATTGCACCATGGAGTTGATCTCACCTTGAGATAAGAGGCTAGGACCACATGACAGTGAGTCACTGGTCAAAGTCTACCCTGCCCTGATGGAGTGAGGGATGGCGTGATCCAGACTCCAGGAAGATGGAGTCTATTTCATTGCAGGTCTTGCTTTAGAGGCGAGGGCACTGGTGCGTCTGTCAGTTTACAAGCAACAGAATACCTGTCAATAAAGAAATCAGACAGGCATCAACAGGACTCATGGTAAGGCATTAAGAGTATGTAACTCAATGACGTTGAAATATTTTTCCCCTCTGCACACATACTTCTTTGGGAAGCTAATAAGATTCCCTCCATAGCAAAGTAGACATGCACACAGCTTTTTGCACATAAAGAAGTTTAACAGGGTAATTAAGACAAATATACATAAATATATATATAGCAGCGAGTCTTTCTCTGTCCTTCCAGTCAGCTCCCAGATCACAACATGGAGACTTATTATTAATTATGAAAGCTTGGCCGATAGCTTAGGTGAGTTACTAACTAGCTCTTATAACTTAAATTAACCCGTATCTTTTCATTTACATCCTTTCTCATGGCTCGGTTACCTTTACTCTGGACTGTCCATGCTGCTTCCTCTCCACCTCCCTAGATAGAGACTCCCTCTTTCTTCTTCTCGACACTCTCACTCTGTCCAGAAGTCCCTGTTATACCTCCTGCCTAGTTAGTTTTTTATTAAACCTATCACAGTGACATAGCCTTACCCAGTGTAATCAAATACCTCACAACAATGTATTAAATAATTTGTGACTTGTCCAAATGTATATTTTATACACACACACACACACACACATACACACACACACACACACACACACACACACACACACATATGTATATATATGGGGAAGAGAGAGAGAGAGAGAGAGAGAGAGAGAGAGAGAGAGAGAGCGCAGAGTGAGCTGGACAAACAACCTGTAGTAGTTACCTAATATCTGTTGCTGTGGTGAAACAGCATGACCAAGAGCAACCTAGAGAAGGGGGGGTTTATTTGGACTTACTGTTCCAGAAGGGGTGTCCATGGCGGCCAAGAACACACAGCATCAGGCAACTGGAGCAGGAAGCTGACTGATCACATCTGCCACACAGGAAGCAAAGGGAGCAAAGGACACGTGGGCAAGCCTATGATAAGCTCTCAGAGCCTGCTCCTCACATCACATTCTTGCTCCAGCACGGCTCAGTAACTTCCTCCATTACAGCATCACCCACTGGGGACCAAGAGTTCAAATATGTGAATCTATGGTGGTGGTCGGGGGGGGGGGGGATTTCTCATTCAAACAACCAAACAATTCATGTTTTCAACAGAAAAATATTTCCTGAAAATAGTTTATGATCTATTAAAACACTTAACAGTATTAGCGCAAGAAGGAATATGAAAGTTCTCAGTTACCTATGTTCACAGGTGGGCTGAGGTCATAATCACCTGACTCGACTTTTGCATTGAAATGTGCTATTTATAATCTTAAAACAATCATAAAAGTCTACCTAGATCATATTATTGTGGATAGGGGAAAGGACATGTGTAAAAACCTAAGTAAGAACACAGAAATACTTATTTTACCGAAGCACATACGTTAAGGTACTTTTCCCTTCTTATGAATTAGAAGTCTCTAAAGTATGATTTGCAGCTGACAAGTTTAGAGTATTTTTTTTAAGAATGTCTGATGATTTTTAATATCTTGCCTTCTCATTAGTGGTATTCTGTATAACATTATCTTATAATGTAGTCAATGAGATCAAAGAAGGAGGTTTTGGTTTTTATGAACTTTTCAAGTAGATCTTATTCTTTTGAGTACATTTTATAATGAGAGGATACTAACTAATCTCTTCTCTTTATTTATTATTATTTGTGTGTGCACACATACAAACATAGGCACATGTAGAGGTCAGAGGCCAACTTTGTGGCATCAGCTCTTTTCTTCCATCTACATGGGTCCTGGGGAGAGAACTCAGGTCATTGGGCTCATAGGGCAAACACCTTTTCCTGCTGAGCCATCTTGTCAGCCCTTGACTGGTGTTTGAAATGACTTTTAGTTGCCAACTTTATATGTTGGGAGTCACCAGGGGAAGACTAAGAAAGAAGACAATATGTTTTTAAATATGATAGGTTACTATCGTTGATAAATTGAGCCATTTGAGATTTTAATGTTTCTAATACTTGACCTCAGAGTAAACAATGTTTTGTTTATTTATTCTTTTAAATTTTCATATACATATTTAGAATATTCTGGTCACAATTATGCCTCCACCCGTTTTTATCCCTTTCCTGATTCTACTACCACCCCCTACTTCCTCTTCCCATTAAGTCCCATCTCAATTTCACATCTTTTTGTTTTACTTTGTAACCCACTGGGTTTAACCAGGACCACTTGAGTGGGCCTGGGTGTAACACTATCCACCGAAGTATGAGTAACTCATCACCAGTGGCTACATCATGGCGGATAATGACTTCCTCTCCTCCAGCAGCCCTGGACTGCTATTAGTTCATGGGTAGATCCCATGAACCCCTCTCTCATCTAGGACTGAATGTTTATCATCTGAGCCTCGTGCAGGCTCTACGCAGCATCTGCAGCTATTGCAAGTTCTTTGGTGCCACAGACAACCCCATGCCTATAAAACAGCAGTCCAGGGATTGCTTCCTATCATTTGGTTCTTAGATTCTTTATTCTCCCTCCGCTACAATGTTCCCAGAGCTTCGGAGGAGGTAGTATGGGAGTCTCATTTAATGCTAAGCAGTCACTTGTTCTCAACACCAAGACAAGCCAGGAATCTTTGTACTAACTCCTTCACTGTAAAAAGAAGTATCTCTGATCAAGGCTGAGAACATCACTAATCTATAGGTAAGACAACATGTCCATTTAGCAAAACAAATGTAGTAGGTTCACCCCAGGTATTTAGGATCTCCCCAGCAATGGCCTTTCTCCAGGTCTACAGTAATGGACACAAAATCCCTCCTATGGAACAGACTTCAGATTCAATAAAAAGAAGGAAAAAATCCATTGGTTACCTCTGTAACACTTGTGCCATTATAGTACCAGTGTGTACCTCTTGCCTGGTCTAAAGCTGAGGGATTCTGTTGCTGACTTTTCCACCCCAGCTGCCTTCACCACAACTTCCTGCCCTGTAAAGGCTAGACAGCTTGGAGGAAGCTTCTTGCTCAGTTCTAGCATGGCTTCTCTGCATTCTGCAACTGAGTAATGTAGCGTCTTCAGCGACAGGATCTTACCATTCAGCTCTGATGAATAATCAATGGTAACGGCCATAATCTCTATAGTTTTGGCTGTCACTTCCTGGCCAACACCTAAGGAGGTACCCTGAACCTGGCACTGGGATTTTGTATAATAACCTGTGGCTTCTGAGATCAACATTATGCACACCAACTGCATTTAAAGTCTTTTTTACAATTATGTCTTTTAATTAGCTTATAAACTATTGGGTTTCCACATGACTTCTTCAGGAGTCTCTAGTTTTAGTTCATCTTCACACTGCACCTCTTCAGCTCTCCCACCTCCTCCTCACATCCATGTTTAAGCCTTGCCACACCCAGTATTTCCTTCCTCTTTTTTCATAGTACACGTGTTCTACCATACCCACCCTCCTTAAAACCTCTTGAACTCAGAATCCTCCGGTCTCAGCCTCTCAATGGCTGGTGTACAAGCACACACCACCACACCTCACCTAAACATGTGTATTTTCTTACCACCTAATCACACCATCATGCCATTATGATGACTCTTCATGTTTAAAAAAAAAAAAAACAAGTATTACTTTAATGCTGAGCTAAACAGTATGGAGTTAAAACATGAGATTTTCACAATTCATTTTCTCTGCTACAATGAGCTGTAACTTTTCAGCTTGATCATGGCCATTTTCTCTCATCTCCAATTCCTATCACATGTGCTTCCTTTTGGTGAAGTTTTCTATTTGATTTCTTTTATCTCCCTTTCTCTTTGGTCCCCTTGGGCTCTGCTTCAATTGCAATGATAATACAGAAATGAAAAGTTCTTCACATAGATGAACACAGGAACACACAGAGGATTTGTAAGAGGATTCCCCTTCGGATTATTCTTTGCCCGAAACTATGATAATACCTGTAAAATGTTAATTTGGAACAAGAAAATCACTATCAGTTAGGTTTTTAAAACAGTGAATTCCAGGAACTGGAGAAATGGCTCAAAGGTTAAGAGCATGTTCTGCCTTTGCAGAGGACCTGGGTTAGGTTTCCAGCACTAACATGACACCTAATAACCATCTGTAACTCCCATTCCAGGGGGTCCTACCCCATCTTCTGGTCTCTGTGGCCACAGCATGCATGTGGTACACATTCTCACAAGTGAACCAGCCATAAACATAAAATAAAAATAAATAGATCTTTAAAATTAAAACTCTGAATTCCAATTCTGAAACCACTTACTAATAAAAGCCCGAGCACCATGGAATTATTTAGAACTCCTTTATATATTAGTTACTCTTGTCACTGCCGTGATAAGTACCTGTCAAAAACAAGGAAGGGAGGACAGATTTTGTTTCCTGGTGCTTGGCCTCCACGCACTTGAGCAGAACGTTGTGGTGGTGGTAAGGGGTATGCCATAGAAGTGGGTGTCCACATTACATGGGCCAAGAGAAAGAAGACAAGACAGGGTAGAATGATATCATCTTTCACTGGCATTCTCCAGTGAACTACTTCCTTGGATGAGGCACACTATTACTGGCTAGGGACTAAACAGTCAGCACATGACATTATAGGAGAGGATTTATATTCAAAGCATAAAAAAGTATTCAAATGAAAGATTAAATTGATAATTAAACAACTAAGCTCATATTGCTAGAATTCTGTTTACTTTAAATTTTATTTACTTTTATCTACTTGTGAATATGTTTGTGTATGAGAGAGAGAGAAAGAGAGAGAGAATATACATGTGTATGCACAAGTTGTTTGCCTGTAAACAGGTAGAGGCCAGAAGAGGGCATAGGATCCCTCAGAGCTGGAATTGCAGGTCCTTGTGGGGATCCCATTTTAATATGCAGTATTTGGATTTGAATTATGGCCCTCATGTTTGCAAAGCAAGTGCTCTCCACCAAACTCATCTCTCCAACCCACAATTTTGCTTATTTTTAACAATAAACTGTTTGCTAAATTTGAGTCTATTTTGATTTCTGAAAATTCGTTTCTAATTCTGAGAGTTAATAAATCAGCAGTTAAAGAGGCTGATGACAAACTGGAGACTCACCAACCACTTACAATTATTACATTCTTTCCAGTGAACAGCAAGAGTCCATTTGAAAACAGGTGTGCGAGCACAAGTCCCCGCCATACAGCTTGTTAGTAGATGGAATGAATACTAACACAATGACAAAACTCAGAACAAAGCCCCCCATGACTACACAAAGGAGAGGATAGTAGGCAGGGACAAACGTGACTAACTGTGCTGTGATCTCAGTGCCACCACATTCTTTGTCTTTTCAAGCTCTTGACAGGAAAGAAAGACTCACGCAATGCAGATGAAATGCTATGCTAGTTATGATTCTCTTTTGATGGTCTTATAATATCAGAAAATTAACTATCTCCAAAATTGCCTATATGTAGGACGTGATGGAGTCTTTAGATCTAGGGTCAGGTTACTCTAGGTAGCATGATCTCCTGAAATTTCCAGGTTCATGAAGGATACTGTGCAATGTTTTCTGATAATCTGTATACTTTGAATACCACTGCCAACACCGATGAAGAATCTTTCTCACATCTATGTTCTACTAGCCAAACACCATGGTTTCAGTCAATGGTAAGGCTAGTCATTCTGGTTGGTTTTTCCAGCACAAAAAAAAAGCATCTCTATGATTTAAATCATTAATCAATTGTCCTAGAGATTAGAACTAATTGCTATGGTTTGAATGTACCCTCTAAATTTTGGGTGTTAGAAATGTAATCCTTGATGTCAATAAGCACTGACATAATCCTATATGTCAATGGCATTTGAGAAATGGGATCTATGAAGACTGGTTATGTGGTAATAGCCTTGTCCTCATGAATGAACTAACACTCTCATGGATTGCTAACTTACTGCACAGGTGGCTCTGTGATAAAAGTGAAATCTCTTTGGCATGCTTACGTTGTCTTGCCATAATGTGCCCTTTGTTATACCATGGCCCATCAGAAAGACCCTCACGATATGTTGAGGAGATGCCAGCAGCATGCCCTTGAACTTTCCAGTCCCCAGAACTACATACTAAATAAAATTCTAACCTTTGTGAACATTTTACTCTGTAATATGCACTTATAAACCGTAAGACTTACTAAGACACCAACATACTTATCTGGCACACTGTTTTTCCTCCTTCCTAATTACTTGGTTACTGGATGGTCCTTCTCTTCTCACTTACTCTTCAAATACTCGATTCTCTGCAATAAAACTGTCAAAAACAGAAGAATGTTTATTCATAGCATGACAGCTAATTCTGTCCTTCTAGCTTTCATATTTCACATCTGTTCCTATCTCTACCCCTACCTGGTCTTTACTTCAGGAAACAGCCTCTCTGGAAAACAAACTTTCTGTCCATTCATGTACTCCTCCCTGAAGCACTGAGAAAATGGCCCACATTTTTTAGAAATAATAAAAAAAAGAGTTTCAAATATCCCAGGGTAAAAAGAGTCATCATCTCCCACTCTCCTGGAAGGATAGGCACTGGCTCCTGGAGAGGGCTTTTCATTGGTGAGAAAAGTGAGATGTGAAAACTTAAAGAACTAGATAAATATTACACTGCTCTGCAGTGGATAGAGAGGGCAAGAGATGAAAAGACTGTAGGAAGAGGGAGCTAGAAGTACAGCAGCCAGAGGTTCAGCTGAGGTAAGTGATGGAAGGAAGAACACAGGGGAAGCCAGTGAGCATGGACAGGACTCAACTCATGATGGGATAACCAACTGTGTTTTGTAATTTCTCTGATATGTGTTATTATTATTATTATTATTATTATTATTATTATTATTATTACTAGTGTGTGGGTGTACATGTGTGTGCACACGCGCGCACACACACATGCATAGAAGCTAAAAGAGGATGCCATATCCCCTGAAACCAGGAAACTGTCAGTCAGTTGCCTGATGAGGATGCTGGGAACTAAAACCAGGTCCTCTGGGAAGAGTAGTAAGTGCTCTTTGCGGCCGAGCCATTTCTTCATCCTTATCCCCTAGATTTTCAAAGCAAACTACTATGTGTGGCATTATGGAATCCATAAAAACCACAGAATGCAGAACACTTGGCATGCTTCATTTCTTGTGAAAATAGAGAAAAACTGAGTGAAGAGAAGAGAGTTGACATTTGGGTTTTACAAAGGTTCATACAGGTTGGGAGAGATGGAGATTTGAGATATTAAATGGGAAATGGAGAAGAGGGAGCTGCATGCTTTGTATGAGAAACACCACAGTTCTTTATGGAGCAAATACATAATCCTCAACAGGAACTGACTAGCTTGTCTAAGGAGTGTTAAAAGCATATGGTTGGCTCACAGTCTTCTCCCATTAGTCGTTTTGCAGTAAAATTTAAAACATTTGGTGCCTTGAAAATGCATTATTTCTTCATTTTTTTTTCAATTATATTTTTAGCTACCCAGTTTCATCTTCCAGGTGTGTCACAGCACAAGCACATAGCTGAAATAAGAAACACATGTACACTAAGAAAAATAACATGGTATTGGGAGCTGCAAAAAGTTAAATATTTAGATAACCTAAAGACAGGGTCTCACTCTGTAGCCCAGATTGGCCTGGAACTCACTATGTAGCCTTGGCTGGCCTCAAACTTGCAGAACCTGCCTGCCTCAGATTCCTCAGTATTGGAATCACAGGGGTGAGCTACCACGTCTGGCTCTAAAGGCTCTTGGTTAGGATTAATCTTCACCTATCTATTGGTAACCAAAGAGGATAAACTCTTGAAAGCATCTAGTCAAACTCCAGGAAACAGAAGACACAGGAATAGCAGCGAATGCTCCCAAATGGACAGTACCAGGGTTCTTAAAATATTGTTAAGTTTGTTCCCCAAACGAAACTAATACAATGGTGACCAGCTACACAAATGGCCAGTCACACGTTTGAATTCCAGCCTTCCTTAGTTTCTTGTCCTATAGCTGAGATGAAACACTCTGATGAAATAAACCTAAAGAAGAGAAGAAGGTTTAGTCTGGCTCAGGGCTCAAGGAGCCTGATGCAGCTGGCCACAGTGCATCCTCTGTCAAGAAGCAGAGAGCAAATGAACGATTGTGCTGTGGTTCACTTCCACATCTCCATTTACACAACTCAGGATCCCAGCCAGGGAGCAGTACCACCCACACTAGGTGGGTCTTCCCACCGCAACGACTGCAATCAAGACACCCCCACAGGCATATCAAGAGAGGCATCTCCCAGGTAATTCTAGAGTCTATCAGGTTGACAATTAACACTAATGACCGCACAAACTCACAATTCCACCTGCCTATTTGGCGTTTTTTTTTTTTCCCCCTTGACTACCCCACAGGACCTCAGATTTCATATCTGCCATCTTATACTTGATTTTCCTTTCTAAAATCTGGTTCTCTTCCAGTGTCCTTAGTTTAATTTTAATGCTACTCCCAACTAGTCAGTTATGTAAACCAGAAGCAACATGTCCGTCAAAGATGTCAGCTTTCCCTACCTGCCCATTTGTTCCCTCGGGTCTTTCAAATATGAAAGTAACTCCTTTCCTGTCATTACTCCAGCAATTTTTCTCCAGGCTACTCGAGTAGCCATCTACCCAGTGTGCTGGAGTCTATCTTTAACTCACTCTTAGTAGCTTTCCACACTTTTGTCAGAGTGAGATTTTGAAAACACAAACCCTACTGCATCCACCCAGTTGCTTAACACTTCAATGAAATCTTACTACTGTAGAGCCAAAGAACAACATATTTAGCACACCTAGTGAAGCTCTTTATACATTGCCCGTCTCATTGCATAGTACTCTCACTCTGGCTGTGCGTGTGTCCCCATTGTTTATTAAAATTACCACTTATGACCCAGCACCAGGATCTTGGCATAGACTCTGTCATCCCTTGACATCACCTGTAGCCTTTCAATTCACCAAACACCCATTCTCTATTTCAGACATGTCTCAATCATCGCTTCCTTAGAAAGACTCACTGAGCTCCCACATTCAAATCCCAGTATGCTGTCTTGTGTTCTTACTTTATGTTACTTTGATTTTACTTTCATGTGGACAACTGTTTGACTCGCTTCTATAATACAGTATGACTTTCATGGGAGTGGAAATCATTCTGGTTTTTTAACCCCTACATTCTCCAGCACCAGTGCAATATCTGATTATTGACAAAAAAAAAATATGTTTACCATCAAAATGTGACTTTATAAGGATTAATAAAATCCTGCATTTGTTGAAAAACCTTAATAACTCAGATAATTTTCTTTGCATAGATGGCAAGTACAGTGTGATTGAACAGTAAGACCACCAGGAAAAAGCTATCGCAACTTTTGATAACATGAATGTTTGGTACTGGTCCAGGAAATGGAGGACTCCTCTATACCTTGCCAAGTGATTCAGTATTTCGTGCCTTTGTACCCATGGGTCCTGGATTGCTCCTGTGCTCATGTTTCCACATGGCTTTACAATTTGCTATTGGTGATGGACATGGTAAAGCCTCCATCCCAAGCACTGATGCCTCAGGCTGCACAGGGCACTCCTCCTTCGTTTTGCTGTTGTTTTCACAGTCACTACAGTGTTTTGCAGGGAAGTGCATTCTATTTATTACTTCACACAATTTGAAAGAGTTTTTTCCCCTTAATACAGTATTTCTGTAGTACAGATCTTAGAATGAAAAAAAAAAGCTTATCTCCACATGATCAGAAATGACAATGCACTAGCAATCATTTGATATTTTCCTCTTCCAACAAAGCTGAAACCAAACAGGCCAGTGAGTAGTGGGTACTGTTTGGAAAATATAGGCCTAACCTTTGTTGTATATTTCCTTTCTCAGGTGCCATCTGGACTTTAAGTTCTATCACCATGTTAAGTTGAGGCAGGTTTACCTATTTTTTTTCCAAAGAGGCACAGGCACTTAGTGAAAGAATCAAACTAATACCATTATCAGTGTCTTTCATACCAATTGATTGTATATATTCAAAATAATACAACTGTCAAATACCAATGCCCAATTTCATAGGTACAATATATTGAGAACTTTGTCATACAAGTTGTATTCCATCTGAGCAAGTCTCATACCTTTTTCTTCGGGGAGTTGATAATATAGGTTTCTTTATTCACCAGGTAGCTAGCAGTAAAATTAACAGATGAGATTATTAAGCTGAAAACTTGGGATTACTTCAATAAAGGACAGGAGAGATAACCATTCATAATACTGAAATCCACAAAGAGCTGCATGAAATAATTCAGACAATGCAAGTGTTGATGTTTTGATAAATCTGTAGAACGTGTTTTCATGGTGTTTAAGACCATGACTTTAAATGCTAGGACAACCTGAAGGTTTAGTCTTTTGTAGGGAGAGTAGATGGCAGTCTGAGATTCAGTGCTTGTGTTCTTCACAGAGTGAACTAGAGGAAGAAGTATTATGAAGTTTGCTTTATAATGGCAGCACATACAAACCAAGCTTTACCCTGTTTTTATTTCTTCTCCCTCTTTCTGATTAAAAAAAAATGCTTCAATCACTTATGTTCTGAAATGAAACAACAAACATGTGGAAGGGAGCCCAAAGCATTTGAAGATGGAAGAGATAAGTGGTGTCTTTGAAACCAGTAATAGCCTGTATTAAATGAATGAGTTTTTATGTAAGATCACTTTGAATTATTAACTTAACAAGATAAGGTAATGAGCATCAGACTCTCATTATTGGGTGTCAATAATCTGAATGAGACTATCTAAATGAAAGGTTAGTATCAAAAATATATAATCCTTGACTGTTATTCTTAAATTAATGTTAATTCTACTTAATGATCATTATAATTGACATGCTATAATAATAAACAATTCGAGTGGAAATTAATATTTTAATGACCTTATTGTTTAAAAGACTTTTTTATACTGTATGTATTGAGTAATTACAACAGCTGATTAAAATGTATTTACAGTAAGTCATTTTTAGAACTGAAGAAATATTGTGTCAAAGTTATTATGTGATTTTTGCCAAAGATCATGATGCTTAAAATCATAAATTTCAATATTATTTGGTAGTTTCAAAATATTATGCTTTTGTTCCTTTGCAAGAAATGTTGTCTATTAGTGTATTTCAAGGATTGAAGAATGACAGTTCTTGATAAATGTATTCTGGCTTGAGTTTCAATAGCACTAACAACACTATTTATAAAGCTTCTGTAAGGCAAAGAACACAATCATTCCTCCAGCCAAAGCTGCAGCCTATAGGATGGGAAAATATTTTTACCAACTCCACATCTGTAGAGAACTAATATCCAAAATATATAAAGAACTCAAGAAACTAGATATCAAAAACCCAAATAATCCAATTTTTAAAAATGGGGTACAAATCTAAACAGAGAATTCTCAATAGAGGAAACTCATATGACTGAGAAATGTTCAACATCCTTACCCATCAGGGAAATACAAATCAAAACTACTTTGAGATTTCATCTTACACCTGTCAGAATGGCTAAGATCAATATCACAAATGACAGTTTATGTTGGCAAGGATGTGGAATAAGGGGAACACTCCTCCATTGCTGGTGGAAGTAAAAACTTGTACAGACCAATGGAAACCAGTATGGTGGTTCCTCAGAAAGTTGGGAATCGATGTACCTCAAGATCTGGATCATTCTTAGACATATACCCAAAGGATATTTCATCCTATCAAAGTACGCTTGCTCAACCATGTTATTACTTCTTTATTCATAATAGCCAGAAACTGGAAACAACCTAGATGTCCCTCAACAGAAGAACTGATAAAGCAAATGTGGTACACTTATACAATAGATTGTTGCTCACCTGTTTAAAAAATTGACATCATGAAATTTGCAGGCAGGTGGATGCAACTAGAAAAATTCATCCTGGAGTGAGGTAACCCAGACTCAGAAAGATAAATATGGTATGTATTTACTTATATGTGGATATTAGCTATTAAATAAATGATAGCCAAGCTACAATTCATAATCCCAGAGAGGTCAGGTATAGAGGAAGGAACTAGGAGGGGCACATGGATCTCCCTGGGGAGGGGAAATAGAATATATTTTACAGGTGGACTGGGGACAAGTGGGAACAGGAATGAGATGATCAGGTAGGGAGGGAGAGGGAAGATCAGGGTGAGGGAGGGATTGTGGGGAGAGACAGCTAGAACTGAGGGACATTTGGTGGGTGGTATTGAAACATAGTGCAGTCAAAACTTCCTAAAATACGTGAAGGTGATCCTAATGAAGTCTTCTAATCATGGGAGATATGGAGTCTCAGCTGGCCATCTCTTGTTACAGAACAAGACTTCCAGTTCCAGGACTGAGTTACATCCAATTGAGCTGCTGGCCAAAGGAGTCCCATGGAAATCCCCAAATAACCCAGGCTGTTGCCAAGATCGTAGGTGTCTCTCTGCAAACAGATAGCTGGGTCCCATTGCTGAAGACAGCACACACATAACTCATTGAACACAAAGAGGTTGATCTGATGCCTACATAGAACCTTCACCTCCACCTCCATCTTTTAGTGTCTTTGGTATGGGAAACTACTCTGCAAGCTACAAAAATAAAATAAATAAAATTAAATAAAAATAAAATTTTTTTTAAAAAGACACCAAGACCAACACAGCCACAAAGTCTTTGATCTGCAATCTGTCCTGCCTGCAAAATATGCTTGGGCAATGGTGGCATAAAACTTGTGGAAGTAACCAACCAATAGTGCATTAGACTTAAGGCCCACTCCATGTGATGAAACCCGTACCCAACACTGCTTAGGTGAACAAGCACCAGAGACCAGATAGCCTAGAGACCTAGGGTAAAACCAAATATTACTGGTCTAAAAAGCCAAAATCAATAAAATGATTCCTATTTTTTTCTGCTATCCTCATAAATCAGTGCCATATTCAACTATCATCAGAGAAGTTTCTTCCTATAGCCTATGGGGACAAATATAGAGACCCACAGCCAGACATTTCACAGAGAGCGACCTTGGAACACACAGCTCTAAGTGTCTCCATCAAATCCCTCTCCTCAGAGCCCATGAAACCATGCAGAAGAGGAGGCGGTAAGAGCCAGAGGGATGGAGGACACCAGGACAACAAGGCCATCTAAATCAAGTGAGCCAAGGTCTTGTGAACTCACAGAAACTGAAGCAGCAAGCACAGGGCCAGCACGGGTCTGC
The DNA here is from genome assembly GCA_902168425.1 of Peromyscus attwateri. NCBI lineage: Eukaryota > Metazoa > Chordata > Mammalia > Rodentia > Cricetidae > Peromyscus > Peromyscus attwateri. Next base: position 7,956 of record CABHPP010137811.1, on the reverse strand, counting down.
ACCAGGTCCTCCATGAATACAGTGTAACTTTCAGTTTAGTATTGTTATAAGACTCCTGACTATGTGAACGAGTGGGTCTCTGATTCTAGTGCCTTCTCCTGGGGCTCTTTTCCTTCTGTTGGTTTGCCTTGTCCAACTTTGATGTGAAGGTTTATGTTTTATCTTATTATATTTTATTTTGTCATGTTTGGTTGTTATCTCTTAGAAGCCTTTTTTTTTTTTCTAATGAGAGACAGAAAGGAAGTGGATCTGGAGAGGAGGGAAAGTGGAGAGGAACTGGAAGGAGTAAAGGGAGGGGAAACTGTAATCAAGATATACTGTAGAAGAATATATTTATAACTAAAGAAAAAAAGTTGTCAGCTAAATAAAAAAGAAAAATATATATTATACATGTAAGTTTTATGCAGTAACAATATGATGCTAATAGGGCTCCTGATTTACTGGATGGAATGGCCTTTACTCCACTAGTCATTGACGAACTGCAATGATAACATCAGAAACTTCCCCTTTTCATGATGTCATATGACCCCAGTTCATTTTAGACTGTGTCTCCTTAACTCCTACCGTTCATAAAGACAGAGCAGAGTTCAGCAAAGCTCTTCTCGCCTGTCTTCCAGCCGGTTACCTATAAGCACTGACAATCTCTTCAGTAGCTCTGGTTCTAGCTTTAAGACTGGTCAGCTGCAGGGATATACACACACTCAGGTTAACTTAGCGTCTCTCTGGCCTTCTTGCTGTTCTGTCAAACCTGGGCTCCACAGATTGCCCTTCCAACTAATTTTTCATGACCTCTTAATGTGATGGTCCCTTGTCCCTTTATCATTCTTGATTTCCTAATCTGACTTTGTATGAATCAGGCCACTATATTTTATTAGTTTTCTTCCATGGAAATTGGCATATTGTTTTTGGTTCTGCAGACATAGGGTATTGGCCTGGACAAAAGGTAAAAATGGTTGGCACACTGATTTGGCTCAAAATAATGGCTTTGATATTCCTAATCACATTTCTCTGTGTCTAGTGGTGCCCCATCCCCAAATTCCGTATCTTATTTGTTCACGACACAAAGCCATATCTAAATCTTGGGGCTTGGGATTCCCTCCTTTTCTGACATGTGAGCTCAGTCATGTAGCAGACTATCTGTGACTTTTCAACCCTAGATGAACTAGAAAAGCAGGTGGCAACTACCAGAGAGGGAACATAGTGCCTAGTGCTTCCTGTTTCTCTGTGATGCTCTGATGATCTCTAAATGTACCTCATCCTGGAAAGGGACCATAATGATTTATGTCTTACACTAACAATGATTGGTGTTTACTAAGTGGTTAATATGTGCCAGGTAACCTTTCAAAGAACTCCACTTGGGGGAAAAAATCACAAAACCTCCTAACTCTCTAAGTGTCATTGTTATTTCCCTTTTCAGATGTGAATGCCAAGATTATACACTTGAAATGGTAGACTGGGATCCAAGGGAAGGCATCATAGCTTCAGAGAGCTACATCTCTGCTGTTCTGTGCTCCTTCATGCAGAACCATGTGGCCTTCCTCACTCTCCTGAGCCTCTTGGCTGCACTGGACACCGTGTGGTTATTCTTCCAACTCTCACATTCTTTTAATACAATTTCATTTTAGCTTAAAAAATGCTAGAAGTCCCCCACCCATCCAAAGATTCTCTACTTTTCTCCTGGTGAATTCAAAATTTGAAGTATCACCTCTGCTATGAATGATACTGATGGAGACCGAAATACTTTCCCCAAAATATAAAGACTGTTGATTTCAAAACAATCCAAAGTGCAGAGAAAGTCTCTGCCCCTTCCCAAATCAGAACAGTGACTCATAAAATGAAACATCTTCCTTTCCACTCTTTATTCCCTTCAAACGGGATGTGAATTCTGTTCCATACAAGAGATGCAATGCCTGCTTATCGCCTCAGAGAAAGCAGCACCAGATGACTCTGTCAGCCGCTTTTATTTCCATGAATTTACCTTCCCCTACTTTACCACCTTCTTCTATACAATCCAGAGAATGATCTATGATAGCTGTTTGTGGTTTTGAATGAGTGAGTTTACTATGTAGCAAGCAAATCTAAAGAATAAAGAGCAAGTGACAGATAGACAGACGACAGACAGACAGACAGATAATAGATAGCAGAGCATCATCAAACTGTGTGCTTAAAACATCTAACAGAAGTTAGCTAGGAAGTCAACTGGAGTTCACAAGAATGTATCCTCAAGTATTGCTTCCAAGTAAAAGAATGAATAATAACAGACAAAGATAATACCATCAGATTTGATGCTCACTCACTGCATCCCACAGAAACTGACTGGAGAAGTTGGGGCAGGCAGCTGGAGTTCTTGATTGGGCTGTCTTTCCATGGCTGAGTTTCTCACTGCTGAACCTCCGTGCCCACACTCCTGGCTTCTCTTTTTCACTTTTTCACCCCAAGGGATAAATAGTAACACTTGTCAAGAATGGTTTACCTTTTAGCTGTTCTCAAGAGCACAATGTTTCACTCTTGTGTTCTTTAGTTGGTTGCTCTCTCTTCTCCCTGTTAAAAAGAGTTAGTTGGCATCTTATCCCAAGCCAAGGAGCCTTGGAGGACACTTTGAGACAAATATGCTTTGGTCTGAAATGGGAGTGGTGGCAACCCTGCTTCCTGAGTCATTTTCTCAATAGACTGGAACAGCACATGACAATTTACCAACATAATGTCCATTGCTCACCTGTTAAAGCCTGGAGCTGTTTTCCTTTGTCACCTCCCTAAAGTGTATTGTTCTTTGCTGCGACACCATTTACGGCACATTTGTACACCACAGCCTTGAACTGCAACGGACTTTCTTTCAAAACATGCACTGCCCCTGTAAGTGAACAGCTTTTTCTTTTGTTACTCTATCTTTTGTTGCATGAATCTGTCCCAACTGCAAACTTTGGCATTCAGAAAAATCTGTCTTTCATACCCATCAATACCATTACATCAAACCTCTTATTTTGAACTGCCTGCTGTCTTCAAAGCAAGTAAATATCCTGCTGGGGACTCAAATAAGATTGATTGTGGCACACAGTGTTAGACTTATAAAGAATATTTTTCTAGCCTTGGCTGAGAATTTTAACTAAAGACAGAGGTTATATAATTTAACAATCAGATAGTGTGGTTGTTCATCCCTGTCCACAATTTCATCATCTTCAAAATCAGCTACCAAGATCCCACTCCAAGAAATTCAATCTTCAGTTAAACCAGAAAATATTAAAAAAACAAAACAAAATTGTGTTCATACTGGAAGGTTTCCTTTCTTGTCAAGAGTCCTTAAACAATGTAACAACTACTTATATTATATTTACATTGTATTAAGAATTATAACAAATCTAAAGACCATTTTAAATCTGTGTGAGATTGGGGCTGGAAAGAAGGTTCAGTGGTTGTGAGAGATGGTTCAGTGTTTGTGAGCGCTTACTGCTTTTGCAGAGAAAATAAGCTCTCAGCATCCAGACCAGGTGATTCACAATCAGCTGTAACTCTGTCTTCAGAGGACCCAACATCTCTGTCTGGACTCCCTGGGAACCTTGACTCACAAGTGCACACTACCCCATAAAAAATTATATAAAATCTAAAAAAGAAGTCTGTGGTGGCAGGCTTGGTAGCATAAGCCTGTAATCTCAACTGCTTGGAAGATTGAGGCAGGAGGGTTGCATGGTATAGGCCTGCCTAAGCAGTTTAGTGAAACTGTCTCAAAATAACACAAGTGAAGAAGGAAAAAAAAAAAGAGATGTAGCTCGGTGGTAGAATGCTAGTTTACCATGCATAGGATCCAATCCCTAGAACTAAAAAAATTAATAGTGTATAGGAGGATAGGTGTGGAATACATGGAGATATTGCACAATTTTGCACAAGGATTTTGAGTTTTCCCAGGTTTGGGTATTGGATGGAACCCTGGAACACTCCATCCTGGATCCTGATGAATGACTGTACAAAGACTATTATCATATATAAAATTTAGAATGCTTAAGCAGTCCACTAGCCACTATGAGGTGAGAAGTAAGGTTGGCAAATATTTAACTTCAATAGTCTAATCGTTAAACCACATTTACTTACCCCATGTCCAGTAGTCATAAAGTTATTTCTGCCCTTTTGCTAAAGAGTAAGATGTTTCCCCTGAAATATTGGAAAATCAGACTATTGTGAATTTGTTAAGATATTTGTTATGATATTTATTGGGGGGAAATGTTTCTTCATTTCGCATTATAAGGGGACCAGCGGTTGACAATGAGAGTATTTAGCCCATCAAGGCAGGGAAGTCCTGGTAGCATACCTTTGAAGCAGCTGGTCACATTGTACAGTGAGGCAACAGAGAGGGTGAATGCTCATCTGACTTTCTCATCTATAGAGTCTGGAACCCCAGCCATTGGAACAGTGCTGCCTACATTCAGAGAGGGTCTTCTCTCCTCATAACCTACTCTAGGTTATTCTTCACGAACACGCCTGTAGGCTTGTCTCCTTGGTGATTCTAGACTCTACTCTGTCTGGTTAACAGTCAGTAACCACCAATGGTGAGGATTTATAGGAATAGGGGTAACCAGAAGGCAGCTGCTTCACCAAAACACTCTCACCCCAGCATAGTGACATCCTTGGAGCTTCCTGCCCAATGTCTCCTCTTCCAGCAATTGTTGGGTGCATCTATAGCTAGGGAGAGCCCTAGTCAGTCTTCTTTGTCTTCCTGCATTTGGTGAGTCTCATTAGCTCCAGGGTCGTTTGAACCTTCCTTTTCCTCCAGGAGGGAGTGTGGGAATTCAGAGGAAACAATTCTTCCAAAGTTCAATATTAACTGGGCATCCCGTGTTTGGTTTGCCAAACTGTCACCCTACGATTTCTGACTATTCTGTGACTTCATGGGGAAAACTAACTGGATTTACATTCCTTAATCAGGAAACATCAAGACATTGGTCTTGTTTCTTCTTTCAGGGCTGTTTATGAAATGCAAGGCCCTTTAAAAGTTCTTTGAAAAGTAGGCATTGCCAGTGTGGCTAAATAACACATCTTTCCTTCTAGAAGGTGTCCACGCCCACCTTCTGCTTTTCACATGGCTACTTCCACCAGTGGAAGGTCAGTCCCTCTCAGGTTTCAAAACACTTTGAAATCACCTCTTATCTCACCTTTCCGACTCCACATGGAGAATGGTTTTGTTTCTAAAGCCAGATTTGATCTACCTGGGTAATTCACAACAACCTCCCTATTCAGGTCTCAATTAAACGAGTAAATTCTTTTTTTGCTTTATAATACAGGACATTAAAGATCATGGGACTATGCTATGAACAAACAGGGTGTGTCTATTTTGCCTGCCTTAATTGCTTGGAATGTGACCTTCAATGTTCGCTTATTAGAACCCTTACACACCTTTGTTATAGTATGGGCAAGAGGGTATGGAATGAACATTGAAGACCTTGTATAGATGAAATATTTGTAACTTCCCACTCCATGAATTTCAGTACTGCAAATAATTTCCCACAGAATTTACTGTGTATTGTTTGTTTTTAGAAGTTCAGTGTCACTTTGGCTTCTGAATCTTCATACTGTTCTGTCCCCCCCCCCCCATGCTATTTGGGTTCATTTTGATGCATGTCATTTACCATTTCACAGTTAATACATTTTGGTTTGGATCACTTCTGTCTACTGAGCCGAGAGCTTGCGTGGGTTGTCTTCCAGTTCTGAGGCCTGTTGTTCAGGTTCCGTATTTGACAATTACTTTCTCTGTCTGATTTATTGCTTTAGCTATTTGAAAATGCCTTGCTTAGTTGCCCTGGATAAAAACCTGCAGTGCAACACTGAAAAGGAGTGGTAAGAATAGGTGTGCTTGTCCTCTTCCCGACTTTAGTTAACGGCAACCATTCTGTCCTAAGTGGTTATGGTGCGAACGGTGGGTGTCTCACAGTTACCCTTTCCTAGGCTGAGGAAATTCCTATCTGTTCCTTGTGCGTGATCATGAAAGGTGTTGTTGAATTTAGTCAAATGTTTTGAGGCTGGCATTGGGCCTACAGGATATGAGAAAGAGGGGAACAAAAACCCAAGTCTAGGGGTGTGTGTGTGTGTGTGTGTGTGTGTGTGTGTGTGTGTGTGTATAGCTTTCTGCCCCCCCCCAGCAATAGGCAGTAAGCCTTCACTTCTTTGTGGCTTTTGTCCACAGCATTGCATTTCCATTTCTCTCAAATGTCACTCATTTCCTCTGCATACCTGTTAAGCCATGAAGGAGAGAGGAGGTTGGGGTGCTCACTCTTACCCTCGAAAATCAAGAGAATTACACAGAAGAGATGCAATCCCTGACTGCAACAGAGGGACAGACAGACACCTTCAGAACAACAGAAAAATGGAGGAAGGGGAAATCACTGGACAGGACACCCTAAATCCAAATAAAACTTCAATCCCCCTTAGAGTCGATGGTCTCTCCAACTCAAGAGGCCCGTCTCTACCCAAGCAGTCTGTAATAATTGCTCAGTTTACTGTTTTCCTGTCTTTTGACTCTTCAGTGACCCACCAGCCTTCCCTTCATCTGTTGAGGATCATTTCATTATTGTCCTTTAGTTCATAAAATGGGATGCTATATTACTTTTGTATGTTATACCACCCTTGGATTTGTGAGATAAACCACACCTCGTCATACTCTATGCTATAGATTCCTTTGCTAGTATTTTATCGAGGATTTTTGTCTAATATCCACCGAAACATAGGTATGTTGATTTGTAATGTGTGTGTGTGTGTGTGTGTGTGTGTGTGTGTGTGTGTGTGTGATGATATTGACTTTTAAGTTTTTTGTTGTTGTTTGGCACTGGAGTCAGGGTCTCATGCTGAAGCCTAGGCTGCCCTTTAACTGTGTATTTGCATTTGTGGGTCTTTAACTCCCGACGACAATCCTCTTCTCTTGGCCGCCCTAATCAGTACCAGGTTCACAAGTGTGAGCACCGTGCCCAGCATTGTTTTGGTTGTTATTTCACTTCCCGAAGGAGAAATCATTGGAAAGCACAAATAAGACACTCCAGGCAAGTGTAAACTTTTGTATTTATCAGTGAAAGCAAGATATATTGGGGGATTTCCTTTTACTTTCGATCCCTATTCCCGAAACCAACTTACCAAACATGCTTTGAAGATTCGGAATCTTTTGATCAGCTATTTTAATTGCTCCGAATCTAAAGTTTATAGACTGACTAGTAAACATTTACTCCACAGGGCCCCTTCACTTCCTGAATAGCACTCCTGATTTACCTCGTCACCGACTCACCTCTCAACTGTAATTTGCCAAGAGTCAGATCTCTTTAGCGGTTAATCTCGGTTGCGCATGGGTGGAACCCCAGTCACCAGAAGGTAAGCGACAGAGACACATCAGGAGGGAAAACTAAACCCAGGTAGCGGTGCCACCTTTAGAGTCAGGGATGAGGAGGGGTGGCCGTCAGGACGTCTGCCGATTTTAAGCTGGGAACAGACCCAGCCCAGAGCTTAGAGTCTGCACTCCAGAGGCGCTAGGTGAAGGCTGGGGAGAAAGCACAGACTTTGGTTGCTCCGGTAAGGGGCTGAGCACAGGCGGGGGGAAACTTTCCCACGGCCCCTGTGGGCCGTGCGAGCGGGGCCTGCGCGGCCGGCGGGTCTACGCGGGGTCAGGCTCGGCGCCGCCCACGCGCGGCTCGTGGGAGAAGCGGAGCGGGCGCGCAGGCGGATGCTGGGCGCCGAATCCCAGGCCACCGGGTCGGGCTGCGGGAGCCGCTCCAGCGCTTTCCGCGGGGTTTGTCTCCTGTCGCTTCCCGTCTCCGGAGCCGGCCTCGCCGCCGTGGGTGCTGGGAGCCGGGCGGGGCGCCGACGCAGGTAAGAGGCGATCTGGGCCTGGCGTGGGCCCGGGGACCCCGGGCTGGACGCACCGCCGCCTCCCGCCGGCCTCAGGTGACAAGCAGAGGCTCAACTTTCGCACCTGATGGCGGGGCCTGG
>CABHPP010137810.1:28467-43282 GCA_902168425.1 Peromyscus attwateri | reverse complement strand
TATATTATTTATAAACTGTATGGCCATGTGGCTCAGGCTTCTTGCTATCTAGTTCTTATATCTTAAATTAACCCATTTCTATAAATCTATACCTTGCCACATGGCTTGTGGCTTACTGGTACTTTACATCCTGCTCCTCATGGCAGTGGCTCACAGTGTCTCCTTCCTTAGTCTTCCTGTTCCCAGAGCTCTCTTCTCTGCTTGCCCCACCTATACTTCCTGCCTGGCTACTGGCCAATTAGCATTTTATTTATCAATCAATCAGAGCAACACATTCACAGCATCCCCAGCATGTGGGTGCATAATTACCAGGCAGAGAACTAATTGTCTGTTGTGTGGCTGTTTCTTACAGGCTGGACATCACCACTGCCTCTGAGATTTAGAGAAGATATGATTATCTGCAATAAATTCTTGGGAATCTTCTCCCATTTCTGATGTTATAGTAGTGGCAAACAACTTTCTGACATATGCCTCCTCCATTGTACAGCTGCTCATACATCATACAGGAGGACTGCTCAGGCGTGCAACTTTCATGAACAATCCATATTGTAGGCAAGTTTTCTATGAGTATGAGTCTTCCATGCTGTGGTGGTAGGGAGGGAGTGAAGCTTGGGTGGTGCAATTGTCCATAACATGATGTTGCTGCTTTTGGTTGCACGGCATGACTAGATGGTAAGTTTCTACAGCTGAAGACCCCACATGCTCAAGTCACTAGATATGAAGAAATTAAGCTATAAGATTAAAAGCTTCCTCCCAATTGGCTGGAATTCATAGTGTTACAAGATAATATTCAGGTTTCTGGGGGGGAACTGTTATCCAACTCTTCGTGCATGCTTCTTATGTTATCGGTATTCAAGGCAAGTTGAGCCTATTGGTATCAGTGTCACAACAACTATAGGTGCAACCCACTCTTTTCTGATCGGAATAAGACGATTTCTGTAAAAAGAGAGAGATGTTTGGTGTGATAAGCCCAGTAAAATACCTGTGCCCAGGGAAGCGTTGTTAAATGGATACAATGTACCTGTCGAGCTGCTTTCTAAACATTTATGCTTATGTTTGTAGTTTACTGTTGCTGTAAGCCATAGTGAAAGGAGATTTTTTTTTACAGTGAACTGTAGTCACCACAGAGACTCATAACTACTAAAATGTCTGGGGTATTTGTGTTCTGTGCTGTTGCTATGAAATAGAATCTCTAAATGGAATTAATAATCATAGTTATATCACTCCATCCAAGGTTCAGGAAACATTGGGGAAGACAGGAATAAAGCAGGAAAGAAGTGGAGGAAAGGATAGAATACTGTGCAGAACTTCCCTTTGTTCTGGATATCACTGGTGCCATACTGAATCAAAGCAACTGAGACCCTCTCGAGATCTAGTCCATTAATGTTTCCTTATAAAGTCCAGTAGGAGGAAAGGCTCACAAGGCTAATAGGGCTCATAGGGTTCACAAACCTCCACAAGACTTCCAGGAGGCCTCCGCTCTTCCTCAGAAATAATTTACTGAAATGAGACTTTTCCCAGGGGCAGCAGCTTTAAGTGGCCCCGAGGACTTCCTGGTCATGTAGCTACTTTTAGGTCACCCATAGATCTGTAACTAATAACCCAAAAGTGTAATTGACTGGACATGGATGGAATCCTTTCTGTAGTCTGTCAGTGCCCTATCTATGTGGTATGTGGAGGTTCTGATGACGCCATAGAAAAAGTATCACAACAATGATGAAATTGACACGATGGAACTCAAAAGAGTGAGGGCAGCAGCCCAGGATGAATCAGGAAACCGTGTTGAAGGAGTCAGTATTTGATTTTCTAATTAAGACAGTGTGAAATTCAAAACATTGATTTTTTTTCCTATTGTTTCTATGGTGTGTCTCTTGACTTCTTTTAAAGACAAATATGTTGGCTGATAATAGTTAAATCATGGCTTTAAAAACATTTATATGTCACTGTGTTCTGTATTAGTTTATTAATCAAACAAAAATTAATCACATATTTTCATTATTGGTTATTTTCTACTTTTTTGGTTCAACAGTGTTTTGATTTTTAATTTTTTAAACTATTCTATGGTACTTGAAATATGCTGTTGATATAATGTTGATATGTGCATACTTATGAGCACAGTATGATGCACTGACTCTCTACATTTGTAGTATACATATCCACCATTTTGGAACTGCATCATTTCTTCATGGTGGAGACATCTCAAATAATCTCTCTGTGATTATGAGATATATTTTAATACATTTGTGTAAATTATATTAGCAGATGATCAACCTCTCCTCATCATTTCTTTTACCTTCTCTCATTCATAAAATGACAAATATATATATTATATAGCTATATATTATATATAAATATTATATATATATTAGGGTATTTATAATATTATTTTCCCCTAGATGGGTAAAATAACATCTATTATTTTAAAATGATTATTTTCCCCTTTCTGGAATCTTACTAGACTATCATGCACTTGATTGAATAAAAAAAAAATATTACTCATGCTTGGCATGGTTTTTGGTGCTACTCCTAGTCATATGCCATGTCCTTCTTTCTTGCTGCTGATACTCATTTTAGTGAGATAAGCAAGACATAAGAATGTAGCGAATAAAATTATGAATCAGTTTGGAATGTGGTCTTGGTGGATTACTTCAGATTGGTAGACATGGGAAATCTGTCCAGATGGCAGTGGAAATCGTCTTTGAAAACAGCGTTTTAATTCCATTCTTGAATCAGCTTATTCCTTCCTGAGGCTGAGTCTCTAACATCTGTTTGCTAATGACTAGGAAAGAAAGCCTGCCCGCTCCCTGATGATCTGGGATCAAGCATGAGAGCAGGAAAGACTCTGAAGAAAACACTTTGCATCAATTTATAATAACTACATCTTATGACTGGTTCACACAAATGCAAAAATGGGAGCTTTGTTTGGGCAGTATGTCTATATTTTTTGTCTAACATTATTTTGTCTTTTAAATTGATATTATTTTGAGCATGCAGCCTTTCAGACACATAAGCAGAGAAATCTGTGAGTATTCTGAGGAACATGCTGGTCCTGCTGCCTGAGGTCTGAGGCAGCCTGACTCCAGGTCAAACATAGCAAAGCCCCATGTCCTACCCAGAGGTTAACTTCTGTCATGTACTCTAGTGATATGTGCCCTGCTTCCCCTATCCAGAGTGTACAGCATAGATCACACACTGACTAAGCCTGCTTCCTGGAAATGCACCTATGCTCTACCCTCAGAAACTATTTTTCAAATGCAATATTTTGTTAATTCATTGAAAGTTCCATACTATGAATTTTGATGATATTCATTGCCCATTCTACCCCTTTTAACTCCTCCCAGATCCACATCCACCTCTCCACCCTCCCTTTTGAGAGGTGATGCCTTTATTTCTCTAGTAGGACTGGGGCCTCCTTCTCTGGACTCCCATGCCATTGCTTGCTCTGCTGTCAACAGGCCTCTCACCTAAGGATGACTCAAGGCCTTTCTCTAAACTATGCCTTTTCTGCTCTTGCTCCTTCAAAGCTAGGAGGTAAGAACAACCAAATTCACGCACATACATGTTTCTGGCATGTGAGCCTAGTGTTTTGGTGTTAGAAGTGTTGATCTGGTGTTGGGTAAAGCTTCGTAAACCCCACAAGAAACGTTTGCTCTCTTTTTTCCTAGGCTGTGTCTCCACGTGGTCCTGATTAGATCTCAGTTCAACTTTAATAGATGGTTTCAGGAAATCATAAAAGAACAGAGCTGAAAATACCTTTGCACGAGTACACCCCAAGATGTGCATGAGTTAGGTCTCACACGGCTGTTGGGAAAAGCACAGGATGATACTCCATCTTGGTAGCATTCTATCTCACGCTATGTTCTGTTTGAACTTTTGCATAGGTAGTTATTACCGGCTCTCTTGTTTACCAGCTGAAGAAATGCATTTATGCAGGAAGGGATTGCATGTGTAACGGTTCATTTTTAAAACTCTCATGTGCAACTATGTCTCCTAGATGCATTATTTAGTAATTGGCATATAAAAATTTTCTTTTTGATTGAGCAGTTAAATAATAGAAAGTTACTGCCAAATGCACTGTGATCTAACTGATCATGTGCCAGGCTGAGCAACACCGAGAATAAATAATCTTCAAACATTAATGTACAATTTGAAATTTTTCTTTTGTAAGTTTTTTCTTTTTCTATCTTTATTATTAAGAAATTTTCTGTTCATTTTACATACAAACCACAGATCCTCCTCTCCTCTCTCCTCCCTCCTCCCATCCCCCAACCTTCCCCCCAACTCACTCCCCATTCCCATCTCCTCCAAGGCAAGGCCTCCCATGGGGAGTCAGCAGAGCGTGGTACATTCAGTTGATGTACTCACTCATAAGTGGATACTAGATGTAAAGCAAAGGATAGCCAGACTGTAACCCACAGCTCCCGAGAAGCTAGCTAACAAGGAGGAAACTAAGAAGGATACATGGATCACCCTGGGAAGGGGAAATAGATGAGATCTCCATGAGTAAACTGTGGGTGAGGGGGAGCTTTTGTAAGTTTTTCTCAATACATTTTGTAAAGTGTTTTCCCACTGTGGGGATTCATGTCTCCTTTCTGTTCGTTTGAATGAACATCATTTTATAATTTGTCTCACAGGTTGTAAATATTTCTAATAAATAACATTTGCCCATTTCTTTAGGAATGTAACATATTTGAGTAATACAAAACAGATACTGAAATTTTTGGTTATTTAATAGTACCAATTATAGTTTCTACCTTATATTTGTTTTAAAAGCCATCAATATATTCTTTCTTCTATAAATTTCATATTTATTCTTCCACGTTCTATAGCGTAGCTGTTTTATTATTTCCTCAATCATTGACCCAGAGCCAAGAGTTTGCCACTTTATTCAGAGTTTGTGGATATCCCTCTGGGTTTCAGGTAATTTTTGAATTTAGTACACAAACTGAGTTATACTACGCCCTGTTCACATACACTCTCCTCTTTCTCCTCTTGCCTGCCCCGCCCCTCTGCTGGTCTCCCTCCCCACTTCCTGCTAATCCTGCTCTGTGCTCATAATGTATGCATTCCATCAGCTTCTTAGTCCCTCCCACTGGAGATCACTTTTCTCTGCTTTTTATCCAGGAATACTTTTCCAATATTTAATATTATATTTATAAAATAGCACTATCCTTATTTATTTTATACACATTTTTATAAAATTTATTTTTCTTATTAGATCTCATTATATAAACAAATGCATCATTAAGTTGAATATTATACTTACAGAGTACTTTTTAATCCTTGATAGTTTATTTCAATTTTTACTTTAGATGGTCTTCACCAAAGAACTTTCTAGCAAAATTTATACAAATTTTCTGCTTACAAAAGACACAAGAACTTTGTTGCTTTCCTTTTATTCATCTGAAAAAGATTTTTTACATTCCTTAAAAGTAACAGGCATGTTCCTGGTTAACTGCTGTTTTGATGAATTCCAGTTTTAGATTTATTATGGTAAACTATGTTTGTACCTCCATAAGCATAACACTTTGACTATGCATTCATACAGTAATATTTTTAGACTACTCACCCAGTGTTTTATATTTATTCCAGTTAGATATATATATGCTTCTGGTTTTGGTGTAATAAGTTTGTGATAAGTTGGCCACATATTTATATTATTTGGCATTTGCTGTGTTCTGGGATCCCAGGCAGAATGATATGGATGAGGGATGCATTCTAGGTACTTGTTTTGGAAGTGTTCTGCCGCTCATTTTTATAACAACTAGGGTAACTTCCTTCCTACTCATATTTAAAACAGTAAGGAGTGAACTTTGATTTGATATCACAGATTTTATTGATCTATTCACACATGAACATGGAAGTATACATTGCTCAGGCTTTGTGTATTCTGCCACAGTCTCTGTGAGTCCCTCATGTGTGTTTTGACAGGTGATGCAAAGACATCCAATTTAGGGATTAGTGCTCTGAAGTCTCTGGGTCTCCACATGCTGTTCGGTTGTTAGTTTTGATTTTTTTTAAAGATAGAATCTCACACTGTATCCCAGGCTAGCCTGGATGTACTAGGTAGCTTATGTTCTTGAACTCGAGACAATCACCCTGCCTTGGCCTCCAACATGTTAGAATTTACAGAGATAACTCACCAACAACATTAATTTATTTTTAAAATAATTTTCCTTGAGTTTTTCATCTAATCAATCAGCTCCAAATAAATAAGTGTTTGAATGTATTCATAGAAAACAACTTGTTTATGTTTAATGGGATATTACTATGCAGCCGAGGCAGACCTAGAATTCACCATGTAGCTCAGAATGGCCACCATTTTGAAATCTTTCTGCCTTAACTTTCTGAGTGCTGAGCCATAGATGTACACTACCACACATGAGACTTACTTTAAAATGTAAAATGTGGGACTGGAGCGATGGCACAGTGGTTCAAATGTTAAATATGTTGCTGAATACTTACAGATTTTTCTTTTTGGCTTCTTATATTCCTTGATTTTTTTCTTTTATATTCTAACATCTTTATTGTCAAATTCAGTCAGCTAGGATTTTCTGGGTATGTTTGTGAGAGGTATTTATTGGTGGTTTTATTTCTTGCAATGGCTTTGCTGGTATCAGGGTAATTCTGGTCTCATACAATGATTTTGGAAACACTTTTTCCTCTCACATCTTCTACAATACTTTGAGTAGGATTGCATTGCATTCTTTGTGAAATATTTGGCAGCAAGTACTAGCAAGACAGTCTGGATTTCTCTTTGTTGAAACCATTGCTTTGCATTATTTGGTTTTGTATCTGCATAACAGCTCTTTGATTTTCAAGCCAATGCCCCATTGTTTTGTATTGTTTTGTTTCATTTAACTTTTACTTATCCATACAATTGGATTTGATTGACTGCTTCTTAAAATCCTAATCTCACAGCTTTGCTAGTCTGTTAAATAAGATAACCAATGTAGCAATTTGAATTTGGTATCATATTTAATATATTTAGTCTTATTCTGTCATTTTGTATTTTGTTCCTTTACTCTGTATCTACAGTTGAATTGTTATATTGATATATTGTGCAATAGCCCATTATTTCTTCACACAATTCTTCTTAATTATTTGGAAGAGATTCTCAACCTCTAACTTACGGCTTTTGTTTATTAAATATTATTCCAATAAGCCTGATGTAATTTTTAATTTCTAGCGTCAAACACGAGTGAGGATTACATGCTGTTAAAGTTAAAAACATTTGCATAGCTTAATTTTTATTATCTTCTCTTTTACTGATGCAATTTAAATTTGATTGTGCAGTTATAGTTCTTTAATCACACTTTCTATCTTACTTTTATAAGAGAACATTAACAATGCTGAGATTTTGTTTGACTCACAATGATCACACTTTCTTATATTTAACTCTGTGTTCAAACATTTTCATTGCTTTTTTCTCATTTCTCTTCTTTTGCTGTATCCCATTCTTTAAAAAAAATCTAACAAATTTCATTCATGTCGTTTGTTCTTGAGTAGTTTGCTAATGAAGAGTAGATCGATATCAGTGAGAATTTTCATGACTCATCATTTCCTATAGGTGCCAGATCAGGTGAATCACAAGTTAGCTCAGACCATAATATCATCTATCAATTTTCTTATTTAAAAATTGGAGACTTGAACATTTCTGAAAGTTATATTATGAGGAAAAGTCTGATATGGGGTTAAAACTCCTTTTGTTGGTAGTTATTTTGGTACTCAAATCAAATGCATACTGGTAGAAGATTCTAGAATGTGAGAGACCATTTTACCTTGTGTCTGGCCCTCATGCAGAATAATTCTTCTTCTGTTATACTCTATTATCTTATGGATTTCCCATTTCATTTTTCTTGGTAGTATAAGTAATCAGTTTATGTGGTTTCTATTGGAATGCCAGCTTGATAAATTAGAGTGGCTAGGTTTTTAATGTAATGTTTGTTGTCAACAATTGTATTCTGTGTGTATATCTTCAAGCAGTTCATCATAGCATTTTTGCTGCTGCTAATGGTCAGCTATTATTTGGTCCACTCTTTTAAACGATTATTTAAGGAACTGTGACATTCAGCAAAGGCTGCTTGTTATGCAGGCGCTAACGATGCCAGTGAATAAGAAACAAAAACATTTCTCTATGAGGGGAAATTTTGGCTGGACAAAGATGATAACCAGTATTGATGTATACTATGTCAGATGACAGTACTGTGAGAAGAGCAGACTGCTAAAACAGGTGGGGGAGCTGGATGCTATGATACATATCTATAATCCCAGAATTTAGGGGATTAAGGCACATGGATCACTAGTCTGAGGTCATCCTGAACTATGTGATGAATTTAATACCAATCTAGTATACACAGTGCTACCTAATTTCAGTGGGTCAGTGGGATACGTGGGAGTCAGAGACTAAGAGACTGAACTTCTATAAAGATAAATTTGAGCAAGACTGTGAAGGAGCTGAGGAGGTATGTGATAGCAGTGTCTAGAAGGCAAGCATCCCAGAGAAGGGGTGGCCATGAGGGACTCTGTCAGCCTTGTTTCTGTGAGTTGAGCCATTCTTCCAGCTATCCCTGTCTCTCATTCTCTAAACATAGATATTGCCTGTTATTAATTCGAGAAATGTAGCATAGCTTCTACTTCTTTTTCATCAAAGACCATCTAGAACAGAGCCTTCTGAAATTCCTCCCAGGTCCCCTACATTAGTGGCCAGACTGCAGAGATTATGACACCAGCTACAGTCACGGATGGCCCCAGGTTTTCATCTCTTCCTGGCAGTTTCTTCTCTTTTTACAGAAAGTTCTCTGTTGAGGACCAGCCTTCTGTGATTGTGGTAGAAGAGTGAGGAACTGTGGTAAAAAAAAAAAAAAAAAAGATCAGATGCAAATATGTAGAATATTCTTTTTCATTCCATTCAATATAGACTTAGTGGGTGAAAGGAACTCATATATGGTAATTATTTTACAATCCCAATGAGTTTACAGCCTCCTCCCACCCTCCTACATTCTTGGTATCCTGGAAAGCTTTAATCAACATGGTGACTAGGCCACTTTCTCCTCTAGTTGTTTGATTCAGGAGTAATCAACTTCAAAGTTCATTCAGCTTGCTAGTGAAATTCTTTCTCTATGGCTCCATGAGACTTTTACTTGGGTTTGGTTGTAGGCAAAACTCAGATGCTAAAATCATGAGCCAAGGTGGCAACTCACCTACAAAGCCTGCAAGATGACTTTCTGAACTCAAGGATGAAGCAAAAATCTTCTTTAAAGAAGGTCAGATTCCCTGAGAAAAACAGCCATTTTGATTAATTCAAAGTCACTTAATTTTGGAGCTTATCTTCATAAATCCTGTCACTTTTGCAATTTTCTGTAAGAATTACATTTTCCATCCTCATACGAGGAGAAGAAATATTCAAGGTATTAATAGTAGAAAAGGCAAATGCAGGCTCATCTTCCAACTTGTGTTTAATTCCAAGATGCCACTTTCCCAGATACATTTAAGTAGATACATTGCATTTCATAAAATGTAAAAAAACAAAACAAAAAACAAAAAAAACCCTAGTTTTAAGTTAGCTGGGGATTTATTTTGATTACAGTGGAAACCTATTAGTATTTTATATAGCTCTCAAAGTTTTACTTAGGTGGCTGAAGAAATTTTATAAAAGTATACACAAACTCAGTGAAAAATTTGCAAAGTCAATATTAAGTTTTCAATACCAGTGATTTCATCATCTTATGTTTTTTTTTAACCTAAATTATAAGAAATTGTTTCTGTACTGAATGAAATACACACCAACATTCAAGTCATAGAATAGTACTGTGAGAATGATTCATTACAAACACTCATTCATCTTTAAAACTGTTCCTTATATCTCCTGTTGTTTGTTTTGAGTTCATGACATCAATGGGCCATTGATTCCACTGTCTCTTGGTCAAATTTGGAAAGTTAAGAAATAAGAATAGGATATTAAAATAAAATAAGAAAACCAATTCCGTAGCTTGATTTTTATTTCTGTGATTAAACACCCTAACTAAAAGCAACTTAAGGAAGTAAAAGGTTTATTTCAGCTTCCACTTCTAGACTACAGTCCACCATTGGTAAAATTTCTGGTAGAAACTCAAGGCAGAAACCTGAATATGGGAACCATGGAGTAATGCTGCTTACTGACTTGTTCTCCTGCCTCCACTGTTCAGCTTTCTTATGCCAGTCATACCTACCTGCCTAGGGATAATGTCACCCACAGTGGGCTGGGCCCTCTCACATCAATCATCTTCCAAGACAATTTCCCAAATATACAGCCATGGGACAATCTGATGGAGTCAATCTGTCACTTGAGACTTCCTCAGATGATTGTGTCAAGCTGACAAGTGATAATTTCTATGGACTTTGGCAATCAAATGAAAGATAAATTTATGTTTTTAATAAGGCTCATCTTGCCTTACACAAATTGTGCTTGGAGAGTCATTCAGTATTGTAAACCAAAAATTATTTCCCTCTTAAAATAACCCCAAAACCCCAAGAATGGAAATAGTCTCACAATGTTCATTGTCTAGTTTTAATAAATGGAAGGAATGGATATGAACATAGTTAATGTTATCAAGTCATTAAGTTTCTCATTGGGTGGAGTCAATCCAAAACACCCATGGACCACTAGAAGATTTCTTTTACAAAGGTGGTAGGAATTTTATCTAATCTTAAGCCAGTCAGGACTCAGGAGTTCTGTCTTGAGCAGACCCTTTATTCTTTTTTACTCCTTGCTCTCGTTTTCCAGTAGGAGTGATAAAGGAGTTGTTACCCTGTTAATTAGGAAAAGTGCCTTTCTAACATGCTCAGTAGCCAGGCAAGGGACTAGAAGTCTTTCTGTTTTAGTGTTACAAAAATACAGTTTTATAAGGAAATGCAAACAATTTTAATAGCATGTGGTTGCATGATAGCCTTTGGAAAGCTATTAAAAAGGAGTTTTGTCTGTGGAGTAAGACATGGTTGTGAGTGATATTATGTGCACTTACTGATTCAGTGAAAGAAGTCACCTTATGTTTAATTCAAATTGCAGTCCTGACACAGAGAGGCTTAAAACAATCGTGTTTTACAAATCTATTTATTTAAATGATCCTCGTCTTGGCTGTTGACATTGTGTCCTGTGTTGTTATATCAACACTCCTTGAAAATCAGTAACACACATTGCTTTAAGCACTGAAAATTCGACTTCATAGAATTAGGAAACTACTTTCTCCAATCCCATCTCTGTGTTTCTCAACCCACTTTAATTATTAGTCTCCCTTTAGAGCACACTCATGTGTATAATTATCATGCCCATGTTATTGTTTTTTTTTCTTTCAGGAAACTTGCATCCACTATGAAATCACATAAAATCTTTCAGATATACTTCCAGTTTGTTTTATCTGCAGTGGGCGTCATGGTACTTTTGAGGAACTGTATTTCTATTCCTTAAAAGCAAAGGATCTGTAAAGGGTGAGGAAAAAATGCTTCTTAAAAGTTAACAAGATGTCACAGACCATAATTCTTTGCAAGTCAATTTTTCTGACCATTTAAAGAAAAATCTCCTTGAAATTGCTAAAGAAATTGCTTGAAATTAAGTTTTATCCATTTTATAGAAGTAAATCTGAACATCACCACCTCTCCCAGAAGCTTTTATGTTTATATTTCTGCAGTTGTGGAGAAAGATTCAATAAACTCCCTAAAATCTTAAGAGTTGATTTGTAAAATATGAACCTTACTTTGATGTGGTTTGCTATGATACAGATCTTAAATGTTTGCCCCCAAACCTGTGTTAAATGCTTCATCCTAACATGGTGCTGTTGAGAGGGTCATACAATTAGTAGATATTCCTTCAAAGGGGACTGTGGGAGCCTGGATCTTGCTTTCTTTTTTATTTGTCTTAGTACGAGATAGGACATTTCAATTTATCATGTGTTTTTTGCTGCCTTGCCATAGGCTCAAGGCATTGGATCCCATCAGTCTTGAACTGGACCCAATCAGTCCCAAACTGTTAGCCCAAATAAATCTTTTCTCTCAGTAAATTGTTTCACATGTAAGTTATAGTAGCAGAAAGATGATTCACACATTGTTTAAAACTCTAGTTAGAAGAGGTGACTGATGTGTGTGCATTGAATTAGGAACTACAGATAGAAGACAGCTGTTAAAAAATATGTAACTGTCCAAAAGAAATCCCCAATGTTAGTTTCACAGGGAAGTGCACCAGGAGAACACTGAAGTTTGCAGATAAATGGAGAGATTATTTGACCGGAAACTCAAAAGACAAAGGAATCTGCAGCTACTCAAAATATTGCTCTTGAATTTCATTCTCCTTTCATTTTCCCAATTGACCATCAAACAAAGACATCAGTTCTCTGCATTCCATTCTGCCCAGACAAAACACACAGAGATGAATGAGAAAAGCAGTAAATTTAAGGCCAGATAAAACTAAGCATACCCTCTAAACCGTGTAATTCCTTAGCTGAACATATTGGATGAGCTCCAGAAACTTAGGTTCTTATTATCTTTTCTATGGAAGTGTAATTGATGCCAACTGACCACTCAACGTCGTCTTTCATCATCTGGCACTTTTTGTTCCCAAATTTAAAAGTTGAGCACCTAAGATAACAGCAATTATTCTTCACCAGGATGCACCACTGTTCATGAAATAGGTCTCCATTTATAGCAAGAACTGAACCAACCATTCCTTTTTTCCAGGTGTGTGGACTAGTTGAAATGAATAAGCTTTGAATAAAAATCTATTTACTGAGAAAGTGCCATATTGATTTCCACAGTGGCTGTACCAGCTTGCATTCCCACCAGCAGTGGAGGAGAGTTCCCCTAGCTCCACATCCTCTCCAGCACAAGGTGTCCTCAGTGTTTTTGATCTTAGCCATTCTGATTGGTGTAAGGTGGTATCTCAGAGTTGTTTTGATTTGCATTTCCCTAATGATTAGGGATGTTGAGCAATTCCTTAAATGTCTTTCAGCCATTTGTGTTTCCTCTGCTGAGGATTCTCTGTTTAGTTCTATAGCCCATTTCTTAATTGGACTGTTGGGCTTTTTGATGTCTAATTTCTTGAGTTCCTTATATATTCTGGATATCAGTCCTCTGTCAGATGTGGGGTTGGTGAAGATCTTTTCCCATTCTGGGGGCTGTCGCTTTGCCTTGTTGACCGTATCCATTGCTCTACAAAAGCTTTTCAGTTTCAAGAGGTCCCATTGATTGATTGTTTCTCTCAGTGTCTGAGCTACTGGTGTTATACCTAGGAAGTGATCTCCTATGCCAATGCGTTCAAGACTACTTCCTACTTTCTCTTCTAGCAGGTTCAGAGTAGCTGGATTTATGCTGAGGTCTTTGATCCACTTGGACTTAAGTTTTGTGCACGGTGATAGATATGGATCTATTTACAGCCTTCTGCACGTTGCTATCCAGTTATGCCAGCACCATTTGTTGAAGATGCTTTCTTTTTTCCATTGTACGCTTTTGGCTTCTTTGTCAAAAATGATATGTTCATAGGTGTGCAGATTAATGTCAGGGTCTTCAATTCGATTCCATTGGTCCACATGACGGTTTTTATGCCAGTACCAAGCTGTTTTTATTACCGTAGCTCTATAGTAGGTGCTTTCTTAGAAAATTGGGAATCAATCTCCCCCAAGATCCAGCTATACCACTCTTGGGCATATACCCAAGGAATGCTCAATCATACCACAAGGGCACTTGCTCAGCTATATTCATATCAGCATTATTTGTAATAGCCAGAACCTGGAAACAACCTAGATGCCCTTCAACTGAAGAATGGATAAATAAACTGTGGTACATATACACATTGGAATACTACTCAGCAGAGAAAAACAATGACATCATGAGGTTTGCAGGCAAATGGATGGATCTAGAAAAAATCCTCCTGAATGAGGTAACCCAGACTCAGAAAGACAAACATGGTATGTACCCACTCATAGGAGAATACTAGTTGTGGAACAAGGATGACTGGACGGCTACTCACAACACCAGGGAGGCTACCTGGAAAACAGGACCCCAAGAAAGACACAGGGATCGCCCAATGACGGAGAAATGGATGAGATCTACATGAACAGTCTGGACGTGAGTGGGGGTAATGGGGGGCGAGGTGCGAGGGAAAGAGAACTTGGGGGAGCGGGAGATCCCAACTGGATCAAGAACAGAGAGGGAACACAAGGAATGTTCATGGTAAATGAAGACCACATGAGAATAGGAAGAAGCAAAATGCTGGAGAGGCCCACAGAAATCCACAAAGATGCCCCCACAATAGACTGCTGGCAATAGTCGAGAAATAGCCCGATCTGACCTACCCTGGTGATAGGATGGCCAAACACCCTAATTGTCGTTCTAGAAACCCCATCCAGTGACTGAGGGAACCAGATGCAGATATCCACGGTCAGGCCCCGGGTAGAGCTCCGGGAGTCCAATTGGCGAGAAGGAGGAGGGTTTATGTGAGCAAGAGTTGTTGGGACCAGGGATGGATGGAATACAGGGACAAGTGGCCAAACGAATGAAAACACATGAACTGTGAACCAAGGCTGAGGGGCCCCCAACTGGATCAGGCCCTCTGAATGGGTGAGACAGTTGATTGGCTTGATCTGTTTAGGAGGCATCCAGGCAGTTGGACCGGGTCCTGTGCTCAGTGCATGAATTGGCTGTTTGAAACCTGGGGCTTAGTAGAGACCCTTGGCTCAGCCTGGGAGGAGGGGACTAGACCTGCCTGGGCTGAGTCCACCAGGTTGATCTCCATCCTCGGGGGAGTCTTTGCCCTGGAGGAGATGGAAATGGGGGGTGGGCCGGGGGG
>CABHPP010137810.1:0-28367 GCA_902168425.1 Peromyscus attwateri | reverse complement strand
TTCTTTCTATTGTTGGATCAGTGGATTATTATAGTCTCCCAAATGTATAGCAATATTATTTCCCAAGACACAAAATGCATCAGTGTATGCTTTGTAGTCTGAAGTTGAACTAACCTAAGTAAGTAAGGAATAATGGAAGATTCAAGATTAAGAGATATGAGAGAAGTAATGATGTAATCTAATAAGTAAAATGCTGTAACATTGCTATGCCAGGCTTCCCTGAATTTGAGAGTTCTGAGCATTGACTTCAGGTTGAAGAACAGCATGGTCACATTGTGAACACATAACAGTGACTATGATTGCTATGGTCTTGATGTCTCACTAGAACTTTGGGAAGCAGGACACCAACTATTCCTTCATTGGAACCCTGAGTACTTGGGTTTTGTGTGCATCTTGCACACATCAGAATCAAGAAAGGAAAGAAACAGTGGATGAGGAAGACAAATGGGAGTATGAGGAGGATAATAGGCAGGAAAGAAGATGGTGCAGACTTACTCAGCATGGTGAAAAGAGAAATATTAAAACATTTTTCTTTGCAAAAGAATTATCAAACTATACCCTCACCTTGCACAGTAGCAGACTGAGTCTTTTCCTTGATTTTCCAAGCAGTGGGGTTAAAAGATGGGCTATTTTTACAGATTTGGCAAGATAATTCCTGTGATCTTCAAACACATGAATAAGCATGTATAAGGTTGGCTTCCTACTATAGTTAACTATACTTTGAAGAACTTTTCAAACTTCTTTGTAGTATGGAAATATTATATGTTAACCAATGTCAGTATCTTAGCTCCTATTAATCTAGATCTTTATTAAATCTGAGAAACTAATATTTTTAAATGACTGAAAATTGCAAACCTGTGGTTGTTATCCTGTAGGCAAAAAGAAAAAAAAAATAAAAAGAAAAATAGGTACCATCACTCAACCAGATGGTTATCATTAAAGAAAACTGGGGAGGGAGATGCTGGCAGATCTGTGAGGCAGATGTCTCACATGTTTGTAAAATTTTAACTACCCCTACCTGCATCTTTCCTGAGATGCAAGAACAAGGTCCTCAGCTCATGTAAGGAAAGCTGCTTGTTGGAAATACTCATATAGCAACATTAGCATCATGGCTGTCTCAGAGCTTGTTCTCCAATCTTTTGATTGCCAACCTAAGTATGATATAGGTTAGTGTCCAACTCCTATCAAGTTCTTCAGAATTTCATGTTCTTCAGAATTTCATAAGAAAAACACATGGAAGGCTCTCACTACTCTAAGGATACACACAACCTCAAGTGAGCATAAGCATGCTGGACATTTGACACAGTGCCTGTGATTCAGAGGACTAATGAATATCTGAAATTTAGTTGGGATCAGTTAGTGAAATAAATGCTTTTCATTTCCATTTCGGTGCTCTTAGTATTTGTTTAGCAATTCTGATTTTAAGTGAAAAGATGAACTTTTCTGTTGTGGAAAATCTTTTTGTACACTGTGAAGATGTGTCTTTGCCAAGATGCCTTCTTATTGGTTTATTTAGAAGGTAAACAGCCAATAGTTAGGCAAGATTTTAGAGGTAGAGAGAATGCTGGGAAGAAGAAAGATGGAGTTTCAGGAAGTCACCAGTCAGACACGGAGGAAGTAGAAAAGCAACATGAGTTAGAATAATTAGAATAAAGTTAATAAAATCACAAGGCAGAGGCCAGGTGATGGTGCATGCCTTTAACTCTAGCACTCAGGAGGCAGAGCAAGGTAGATCTCTGTGAATTCGAGGCCAGCCTGGTCTACAGAGCGAGATCCAGTACAGGCACCAAAGCTACACAGAGAAACCCTGTCTGAAAAACAAAAAAATCACAAGACAGAAAGTAAATTAATAGAAATGGGTTAGTTTAAGTTATAAGAGCTAGTTAGAAACAAGCCTAAGCTAGTGACCAAATTTTCATAATTAATAAGAAGGTAATGGTCAAGAAAAATGCTGAACAAAGGAGATTAAGTTTAGGGATCCTGTTCTGAAAAGAAAAAGGGGGGATATAGAAATGATAGGATAAAAGGGTAGATTATTGAATCTACTTTTAAATTAAAAAAGTAACTACTAGTCTTAAATATTTTACATTGATATGGATTTTATACATTGGTAGAAATTTAAGGTTATTTTTATACTATATATATGTTTCTACTCTTATTTAAGGTGTTTTTGTATATTGATATAAACATAACTTTTTTTGTTAGAAACTACTCTACATACTTTTCTACTCTTGTCTAGGGTATTGTTCCTATGCAGCTCATTTTACAATGTAATGTAAATTTCTAGTGCTTGAAGGTTATTATTACAAACTATTTAGATAAAGAAATGCAAGTTAGTAGTTAGTCACCTATCACAATCAAACTTGAATTCATGTTAGGTGTGTTTTCATGGTCAAACAGAGATATATTTTAGATAGACAAGTGTTCTTCAAACACTTCAGAGATCTACAGAATACGGCATGTAAAGTATTTTAATAATATAAGGCTTTTTATGACAATGAGACACATTTGCTCCTGGCAGCACTAATCTATTTCAGAGAAGTTGTTGGGCATTGAAAAAACTTCATATGGAGTTTGCATTCTTGGAGGCAAAAGTTAGCCACTGGGCAAGAAACTACCCTTGCCTTAACTGCTGAGAATATACTGTCCAAATTAGACAAGTAGGACACAGATAAGTGTTTGACAAACTTTGCCAAGACAAGGGAGGGCAGTCCTTCAAAACTCCTGCTTCACAGAAAATTCTGTCAGATATTCTAGGCCTGTAGGTTAAAGATAGATGCCTCAGTATAACAGAAGAATCTTGGGTGACTGTCCAGTAAGCCAACTGTTTCTGTTATTTCTTTTAGTTTGGAAGTGGCTTGCACTGTATGTACTTCTTGTTTACTCAGGAAATATTATATCCTTTCAGATCTTTAACGTAATTGAAGACTAGGTACTTATAGTTGTAGGCTTTCTTAGTTATAATAAAAGGTAGACTAGGTATACAGCTTTGGACTCATCAAGATATAATAAATAATGGAGTGTTTTCTCCCAAATATGCCTATTAATGGACTGGACATTATAAATGTAACTTATACCTAATAATTATTCTTATTGTTTATAGTTTTATTTTGTTAGAGTTAAAATCTTTCCTTTTTATTTAGACAAAAAAAGGGAAATGTGGAAAATTCTTTTATACTGTTTGAAAATATTCCACTGGGATTGGTTTAAAAGAAAGCTAAATGTTCAAGAGCTAGGTAGGATTTTGGGAAAGAGTGAACACTGGGAAGAAGTAGGGCAGGGTCATGAAGAGTAGCCAGCTAGTCACCAAGAAAGCAGGAAAGCAACATGAGTAGAATAAAAGGAATAAATCCACAAGCCAGAAAGTAAATTAATAGAAATGGGTTAATTTTAGTTATAAGAGCAGTTAGAAACAAGCCTAAGCTATTGACTGAGCTTTCCTAATTGATAAGAAGTCTTCATGTGGTTATTTGGGAGCTGTCAGGCAGGACAGAAAAATCTGCCTACACTTTTCTTTGTTTTATTTCACAACCAGGTCCTTGTACATACTGCTACCTATATCAAATTCCTTGAAAATGTAAACATTAAATAAGTTGAAAACCTAAAGTTAGAGTTATAACAACATTACACATTAGAGTATGTTCTGTATATTGGTACGTACTACATAATATAATTTTATAATATTCTTTGCATGTTAGCATTTTACAAATTTATTTCACAGCTACACTCATGCTATTCAGTGGGTGAATAAGAAAAATTCAATGATAACTTTAAAAAATGATTCATGAAAATTGTATGTATTACTTTGACACCCTATGGTGTTTGAGTACCTGCCTGCATTGTGCAGTTTTAGCAACTGAGTAAGTATGTCTTTTTCCCAAAACACTTATCACTGCTTTAGGGTGAAACATTTTTCTAGCATTCAATAAAAGGACAGTATTATTGTCATCTATAGTAGCCCTACTATGCAGGAGACCATGGCAAACTGAAAAGGGGTTGTGGTTAATGAATTTATGTGTTTTGCCTAATTCGTGAGTGAAAATCAAGTAGATATGGGACAGAGGGTTCTCTTGCTTACAATAATGATAATGACCATCTATTAACTACTGTTCACATGGGAGGTAATTAGTGAAGTTTAGTGAATTTTAAGCACAATTTTGCTCTCATTTTACAGAGTAAAGAAATGGACTGCAGTTCCAAAATCTTTTTAAAGAGAGTTATTTTGTAAAAGTGAAGCAGGCAGTACAGTCTGGACCACAAATGGGTCCTCCTTTCTTCTGACATTCGACTTCCTATTAAATTGTGCATTAGTGTTCAATGCTCAAAACTTGCCTCATGAAACATTGGCCTCTTTAGCTGCAAAGTCAAAGTGAGAAGACTGCCTATATTGCTTGGTTGCTGAAGATTTAAATAAAAATAAATGAGGAGAACAGATTGTGGAGCCCATCAGTAGTACAAATGCTAAAACCACCAGTTGCTTTGTTATTCTTTATGGATAATCTTATCACATGAGTAAGCTAAAATCTATTTAATTCATTCACAAATCTCTGCATTTGGTACCAATTTACAGTGACCAGTTAAGCATTCACTTGATTTAGAGAAGTAACAGATGTGGACATTTTGCTACTATTTGTTTTAAATAATTAATTGTGAGCAAAACTGATGTGGAATGCAAATTCTCAATTGATTATTATTATTATTATTATTATTATTATTATTATTATTATTATTTTGGAGGATCACATCCAGGGAATTGCTTGTACTAGGCAAGAATTAGGTCATTGAGTTACATCTCCACTCAAATTCTTAATTATGTGATTTCTTTAATGAAATCTCTTTGGGGAAAATTCATATGTTAAGTATTTCAAAGGATACACTAAAAATCTTCCTCACAAAGTTCTGCAATGTGCACACTACTTGCCAGATTGGGTTTTAGCTTTCTTAGTAGAATGTTGTAGAATTAGATTTTCTTTTCTTGGGCGACATGTAGATATGTTCAACTATAAATACTAAAGAATCAAACCAGAAGTTTGATAGATCGTCAGAATTCTGATAAGTGTCATTTTGATCTTGCTAAAATTGAATACAATTTTTTATTTCAATGAAACAAAAGCGAAAGCCATCAAACATTTGATTATTTAAATCATATGCCAATATATTTGATTGAGCCATTATATATATGATTCAGTATTGCTTTTATCATCAAAACTTCCTCAAATCTTTCCAAATTTTGCTACTTATATTATTTTCTATATTTGAAAATGTGATATTTGGCTGTTTTTAATTTACACTGATATCTTGAAAATTAAATATTTGCTAATAATTCTGAACAAATATGTTGAACAGTGATGGATGATATTGCTCTATATGCTATGAATGTGTTGCTCTGATTGGTTGATAAATAAAATGCTGATTGGCCAGGAGCCAGGCAGGAAGTATAGGTGGGATAAGCAGACAAGGAGAATTCTGGGAAGAGGAAGGTTGAGTCAGGAGTCGCCAGCTGCCACCCAAGGAACAATATGCCAATAGACTGGTAAGCCATGGCAATGTGATAACTTATAGATTAATAGAAATGAGTTAATTTAAGATATAAGAGCTAGCTAGCAAGAAGCCTGCCATGGCCATAGTTTAAAAATAATACAAGCCTCTGTGTGTTTACTTGTGTCTAAGCAGCTGTGGGACCAGGCAGGACACAGAAAAACTTCCAACTACAGAACAGATTTCAAGGCAAACTTTAACTTCTAATGCAGGCTTATGAGGAGACAGACTCTCTTCTCAAATTGCCACTTTGCATTTTAGGTGAGTGTCCAGTCTTCACTTTAAAACTCAGGTTATATGAGCTTGTTAAGCTAAACACTAGGAATTTCACCCTATCTTCTAACATTCCATGGAAAATTGGAGTTCATGTGGACATTGTGGATAAATTAATCCAATAATTGAATTTTACAGATGTAAAGTCCCACAAACAAAAGGCTCCAGTAGAGCCACATATCTAATTAATCTCCAAACTACATCTAAAAACTAGGCTGAAATTTTTGAAGTCTTTTATTTTCCATACATGCTGAAGCTTTTTTTTTTTTTTTTTTTTTTTTTTTTTTTTTTTTTTTTTTTTTTTTAGTGTTTTGAGACAGGATTTCTCTGTGTAGCTTTGTGCCTTTACTGGGTCTCGCTCTATAGACCAGGCTGGCCTCAAACTCACAGAGATTTGCCTGGCTCTGCCTCCCGAGTGCTGGGATTAAAGGCATGCGCCACCACTGCCCGGCCTGAAGCTTCATTTTTAAATAGAAAATAGTTAACTACTTTTTTATAGCTGATATATATGCTTATAATGTATATGGAACATGCCACCTCCAAACAGTAGAATATACATTTTCATACATCAGTTTGACAATTAAAAAAAAAAAAACATTGGCAGAATGGGAAAAATGCAATATTCACCTATGTGTTGGCTACAAGAAATTTTTTAGTGCATGCATAACATCAGACTTACATGTGTTTCAGTGAGGACCGTTAAGCAAGTGTCTATAATTTTTTGAAGACAGTAATCAGCTGAAGTCTCGTTCTCAAACCTAATAGGATGATCCTGAAGATAGTAACAGAAGAAAATCCTCACAAACCATAAAGCAGGTGAGAACTAAGCTACTTATTCTTAAACAGCCATCAGGCCAAAGGAATGAACACAATGAACTGGAAGACACTTTTGGATGAAGAGTGAAAACAAAAACCCAGCAGCCTTAAAGGATGCAGCAAAACCTGTTTAAGTGTGAAAATTGCAGCTAGGAACGTCTGCAAGAAAACAAAGCAAAACAAGCAAAGTAACTATGTTCCAAATCGGCTGAAGGAAGTTCAATACAATCACTGGAGATAAACAATGGCAAAAATCCATGTAATCAAGAGCTGGTTCTTTGGAAAGATCAATACAATTGGTAATTGTTTAGTTGTATTCACTAAGAAAAAAGGCATAAAATAACTAAAGTCATAACATAGGTACACCTATTCTATTTTATGCTATAATCTTTTTTTTTTTTTGGTTTTTCAAGACAGGGTTTGTCTGTGTAGCTTCGCGCCTTTCCTGGAACTCACTTTGTAGACCAGGCTGGCCTCGAACTCACAGAGATCCACCTGCCTCTGCCTCCCACATGCTGGGATTAAAGGCGTGCGCCACCACCGCCCGGCTTATGCTATAATTTTATAGCTACACAAAGGATAGTCAGAACAAACCGTGAACAATTAAGTTTTAATATAGTAGGCTGGCACTGTCATATCTGATGGGAATGGCAAAAGTCATAAAGCTGTCACAGCTTCTTGACAAGCAAAGCTAAGCCACGTTATAGGCACTGGGCCACTCACTCTTGGCTTTGATCTCTACATGTTGCATGCTTGGGGTATTTTAATATTCATACAATTTGGGGATATTGGATTGACAGAAACTTCATATAAATCATCTGGGCCCTCTCCCAGGAGTACTGATTCTAAGCTTTCCCAGGAAAGTCCTGAACATACTACCCCTCCTGCTTTTAGGGAGATAGCCTTATGTACTTGAAGGTCTCCCTTATGCCTTGGGGGTTGTGACACATATAAAGAATCCTGAAGTTTCATTATGAGGCTGTGAGATCATCTTAAAACATCTATCCCTGTACTTACTCAAGAACAAGATAATCAAAACTAAGTAAACTTAAAAAGGTCAACAAGATTCAGTGGGCCATAGATCAGATTTCAAGCCTCTTCCTACTATACACTGAGGTGATTATGTGTCATATTCAGCAACAAAGTTAGATTTTAGCTGAAGTTACCTCTGCTCTACATAGGGACTTATAATGATGGACAAAGAATGGTGTAGAAAGATGATAAAAGAATAAGGTGTCAGGACCTCACTTTCTTACAAAATGTAGCTTGTACAGGGCCCATCTGCTGTTTTATGGCCAAGGAATAAAAGAGTGCCAGGATTAGGTGTATAAATAAACTCCATAAGGATACAAAATGCAAACATTATATTATGCCAGAATTTGAATAATAACTGTCAAAGGTTTGGCCGGAGAATTTTCCTTGGGCACTCTGACCATCAAGAGTTAATAATACACCGTTCAGGTCATGGCAATCTGCTCGGGCTGGCTTGCATATTTTCTTCCTATTTAGTGTCCTTGAAGCCACAAAAGCTGCCAGCCTGAGAATGGGCTGTTACATGCCCCTAGATTCTTAAAAATTGGCTTATGGGGTTGATGAGTAAAAATGATTGTAAAAGATGTCTATTTATCAATAATGACCAAACATGAGGGAAAATTATTGTAAAAGATAACTGTTTATTAATGATGACCAAAAGATATGCAAGAGGAAGTGAAAAACATGTCCAAAAATCAAAATAATATGATCTATGTTTTGGAAGAACATTAATCTATCCCTGATTACTGAATTCTGTATAAATAAAGAAGCACTCTGGCTGCCAATCAGGCTGTAAGATTCTCTTGACCATTATTCCTGGCTCATCCTTCCCTTTTCTACTCCTTACTTCTTCTCTGGGACCTGGCCACAAATGGGGGCTGGCCCCCAGCAGTAGGCTGAGTGAAATCTGTGTAAACATAAATGCTCACAAAAAGAAAACCTGACTTAATGAAAACTAGGAAATGTGAACAACTGTCTGACAACTCTAATGAATGACTGTTCATGTAGCTCCCAATAAGGAAAAATCTAATCATGTAGCTGAACTGGTAGTGCTACCAATAATTTAAAGAAGAATTAACATCAGTCCATCTTTGTCTCTTTAATAATATGAAAGAAGGTCACACTTCCTATGTCAGTTGATGAAGCCACCATTAAGATAACATAAAAGCCAAACAAATTCACCCACAGAAAAAAGAATGACACAAATTAACAATAAATATACCATTTATGAGCACAATAACCTCAAAGCGTATTTAATAGCACAGTAAAAATGTGCCACATCCTGGGATTCATTGCAAGAACACAAGGGTTCCCAGCACATACATTCCTATCACTGTCATATTCTGCCTTAGCAAAGTAGAAGAAGGGGAGCATGCTCATCCCAGCCTGTGAAGAAAACTGTGTCCTAGTTGGCTTCTCTGTGGCTGTGATCAAACACTGACCAAAAGGAATTTGGAGGTTGAAAGGGTTCATTTCATCTTACACTTTACAGTTCATCATCAAAAGAAAAAGGGCAGGAACTTGGGGCAGAAACATGGAGGCAGGAACTGAAGAAGAGGACATGGAGTAACACTGTTATTGGCTTGCTCCCCATGACTTGCTCAATTTGGTTTCTTGTGACACCTAGGACCACCTGCCCAGGAGTGGACCCACAGTGGGCTGGACTCTCCCAAATCAGTCATCAATGAAGAATGACCACGGACATGCCCACAGGCCAACCTGATGGGGATAATTCCTCAACTAAGCTTTCTTCTTCCCTGGTGTCTGTTGTCTTACCAACTTGACAAAAACTACCCAGCACAAGTGTTTGGCGAACATCAACCCTTTCGGTATAACCCAGGTAAACTCTAGAGTTGTGAGAGTGTTTTCCATGTATGTGCCAGTGTGGATTAAATGTGGATCTAAGGAAGTAATGGAGGGTGTCCTCTGCCAGATTTAATCACCACACTCCTTTTCTTATCCTCTGTTGAGGCTAGTTCTCTTAGGGGATAAGCTGCATGGCTTCATCTCCACCTTATCTCCCCCAAGACAGCTCCTAAAGGGGACAGTCCTCTGAGCAAGGATGCTGGGGAAAAAGTTTGAAAGAGAAAAGGGATTCCCCACACTCTCTATTCCTGTTTCCAGGGTCCTTTTTGCCTCTTCTGTCAGGAGTGATGTTGTTTCTCAGGGACAGTTTCTTCTGCAGCAGTGTAAATGTCAATGTTTGGGTGATAAAAAGAAGTAACATCTGGAAATTCATTTCTGTTACGGGCCTTTTTCTTTGTTCTGGCTCCTATTCTTGTGTGGCTCTGCTATTACAATTTCAGAGCTCTCAGGTAATTGCTTTTTGTTCCTTGTCCAGAACACTTGGCTGTAATTAGTGGTGAATTATGTTGTAGGGAGCTTGCTTCTTCTGGGCTAGCTCTTTGTATCTTTTTCATCCTATTGATTTAGAATTTTCTCTTACCTGATCCTAATAGTGTTCTCCACAAAGGGCTGGTAAATCTTTTCTTAGATTTGTTCCTATGTATTACAAATTATTGTTATTGAAAATTCTTTTTAAGGATATATAATGTATAAAATACATATGGTTTGTACTATCTAATATATCAAATTGATTGATTCCATTATTAACTGTAACAATGTATATCTTAATTCACTTCTCTTCAATATTTTTTAATGTCTATGATGCTTTGTTTTTTCAGTTTCAACTCACTGGCTAGGACCTGAATGTTCCATAGAGAAAGATGCAGGAAACTTTCTGTTACATACTCTGTTATATCTATAGTATATTATATTTAATATATTCAATATCATGCATTTTATGTACATATTTTTTAAAATGAAAAATTTTAACCAAAATTTGTACATTTAAAATACTTTCTTGTTCATATTTGTACTTTATTCTCTTCTACACTATGAGAATTGAGTGTGAAACTTTATCATGAATGACATATAAGCTTTGTTTTATGCCTGTTTAAAAATTCACTTATAAATTTAAATAGGCAAACAAAGTATTTATTATATAAACATGTTGTACAATAGCAAGCTATAGCTAATGGGCATGAGCACTATCTTTTGTTTGTTTTTTTCTGGTGGAAATCAATCTATAGGAATACCAGACACTTTCATTAACTACCCTCAATACTTGGTGTGGGAGACTGTTGGATTTGCTCCTTTGATGTATATTTTGCATTCTTTCTTTTTTATTAGTTCTTTGAGTGTTTTTTAAAAACAGAATTCTTTATTGATTCTTTGGGAATTTCACCTCATGCACTCAAATCCCACCCACCACCAGGTCCCTTCATGCCCACCCCTCAATCCTGCAGCACGTTCCCCCAAATAATTCAAAACAAAACAAACAAGCAAACAAAACCCACCTCCTCCTCCATCTTTCCAACACCTCTTCATTCATCCTAATGACATTGGGGGCTGCAGTGTGTCACATAGTACATCCTTTTGTCTGGTCAGCCCCATTCACAAAGTGTTCATTACAATGAGTCATTGGTCTGGTTCAAGGCCCCTGGCTTCTGGCACACCATCAACACTGGACCCTCATTGAAACTCGTCTCAGATAGCCTGCTGTTGCTCTAAGTCATGGAGATCCTGTGGCTATTGTTCCAGAGGACCAGTCCCTTCACATGCTCCAGCAAGTTACAGACAGGGTAGATGTTAGGCCTAGGATAAGGGTCTGAGTGGTAGCTGAGCTGGTCAGTCCAGGCTCTTGGGAGCACCTTCTCAGGGGAGGGGCAGAGGCAGCTCTCCTAGGATGCCAACCCCTGCACATCCTTGAATATAACACATTTTGATTATATGTGAATCCACTCCAACTTTCCCCAAATGCATCCTGCCTTCCATCCACATTTAACTTTGTGTCTTTTTATTTTTTGAATTCCTTCAAGGCCAATTTGTGTGGCCCTCTGCTGGAGTATTATCAACTTAACAGGGTCTACACTGTCGCAGAAAATACCCTCTCTCTCTCTCACAGCAGCTAACAATTGCTGATAGCTCTGTGGCATGGAGTAAGGCTGTGTGTCAAAATCCCCTCTCCATGAAAGGATTTGGTTTGGATTGGGATTGCACAAATTTTATACATACTGCCTCAGTTTCTATGAGTTCATATGTACAGCTGCCCTGCTTGCTCTGAAGGCACTGTGTCCCTGGAATCATCTACCACATTTATCTCTGATAGGCTTTCTGTCAGTCTTTCACAAGGATGCCTCAGCTTTGGGAAGTGGGGTGTGGTATAGAGGCTCAATTTAGGCCTGAGAATTCTTCAGTCTCTTGTTTTCCACAGCTTGGCCAGTTGTGGTGCTTCATGCTAATCACCATCTACTGTAAAAGGAATCTTCTCAAATGAGGCTTGGGAGATGTAGTAATCTGCATATAACAAGATGTCATTGGGAGCTGGTTTAATACTACGTCCATTTAGCAGCATAATAGTAGTGGGCTCTTCCGTATGGCTTGTGACCTGTCTAGTCATAGGCTTAGACCAACAATGGTACCAGCATATGTTTCATCATGTGGAGTGGGACTCAAATCCAATCAGAACATAGTTGCCATCCTTGCACTTTACATCATTCCAGCAACACTTGCCAAACATCCCAGCCCATATGAATTCAACTGTCTTAGTTTCATGTGTAAGCAACATCATTCTGTATTTCTCCTTCTGTGTCTGACTTATTTAGCAGTGTCCACCAGATTAATTTATGTTGAACTCAAATAACATTTACTTCTCTTTGAAGGCTGAACAATGTGCTATTATATTATATTGTATCTATATAGCACAATCTCTTGTCCAATGTGAACAATGATGCAGTCAGCACTAGTGTGCAGATAACTCTCAGTGCTATTGATTTCATTTCTTTTCATGTGCACCAAAAGAAATACTATGGAATCATATCATGTCTTCATTACTTTTTGAGGAACTTCTAGACTATTTGGCTATATCATTTATGGATTTTAATTTATATTCACACACCATGCACATATATACATTATATATGTATATACATATACATTATATACACATATATACACACAGCATGTACAGCACATAATAATGGATGAAATGGAAACTTATTTATTCCTTTTATAGTGGTCCTAGCTCTCTTCCACTAAGCCCTGTATAAATAAATTTAGAAGCACCTTTGTGTGAATTGTTATGGTGTAGTTTCTGAGCTTTACTTTGATTCACATTTTATTATCTAGAATACAATCAATAATGTGTATCTGAAGTAATTTGCCTCATGGAGTCAGTTTGTGGCCAAGAATAAATGGAAAATGGTCTTACTGGATATTTAACAGTACTTATCATAGTAATAATCTGGTTCTTTCTGTTTTTAATTTTTGAGATTAATATAATTACATTTCTCCCTTCCCTCTCTTCCCTCCAAACCCTCCCATAAATCCCTCTTTGCTCTCTTTCAAATCTATGGGCTCTTTTTATATGAATTGCTGTTATATTAATATATGTATACATATATACATATATATTTTAAGTATATGCTCAGTTTATTTAATGTAGCATGCATGTATATTTTCGAGGATGACCCTTGGGTATTGAATAACCAATTGGTATGTTCTTCCCCAGAGAAGACTATTTCTCACAATTTCTAGATTCCTCGGGTGCCTGTAGTTCTTTATGTAAGGTTAAGTCTTCACGGGCTTTCCCAGGTTCACTTTGTCATATCCGTTGTTGCTCTTGTTCAGCTCATGTTTAGGCAGTCATGTTAGTGAGACTCCACACGTGTAACTTTGGACATTACTAGAAGATACAATCTCATAGCAAAACCCCCAATCCTCTGGCTCTTACAACCCTTTATCCCCCTCTTCTGCAATTTTCCTTGAGTCTCAGGTACAGGAATGCTTTGCACATGTTTCTATTGAGAGTAGGCTCCACAAATATGTATTTTGATTGGTTGAGGTTTTTCTGTAGTAGGCTCTGTCTTTTGCAAAGAGAAGTTTCCTTGCTTAGGAGTAAATATTTATTTTAAATTGTTGTCTATGTATCTTCATATATGAGTATGTGTTCGTGTGTGTGTTTGTTTTTATGTATACACATGTGTGTGCTTATATATGTACATGTGCACATGGTTGTATGTACATATGTGTACACTTGTGTGAAAGCAAAATTACTGTCAAATGTCTTTCCCTATCATGTTTCATCCTGCTTTTTGAGATAGTATCTCACATTTGAACTTGGAGCTCACTGTTTTAGCTAGAATGGCTGGCCAGTGAACCACAGGTGTCTACCTATCTCTATACCTCAGGACACAGTGCTTTATATGGGTGCAAGAGACCTGAAAAGATCTTCATAATTGCACCACAAGTACAACTTTGCCACTGACCTATCTACCTAGCCCTCAGGAAGTATTTTAATCCATTCATATTTATCACCACTGTTAATGACTTTGGTTTATTTCTATCCTATCATTTCCTTTTTTAAATTAATTTAAGCTATGTGTATCTGTTAGTGTTCTATGAGTCAGTGCACATGAGTGCCCTAAGAATCCAGAGGCATTAGGTCACCTGGATCTCGAGTTATATACAGTTGTGAGCCCACAACATGGGTGCTGGGAACTGAACTCAGGTCCTCTGAAGAGCAGCAGGTACTCTTGATTCCTAAGCCATCTCTGTAGCTATTCTACTATTGTTTTTGTACTTTCTATTTATCCTCCATTTGTGTATATTTTCTCCCCTTTCTTCTGCTGTTTATTATTAGCCTTTACTTTGGGAACTTGTGTGCTGTATTTTTACGTTGACAGTAAAAATAAAAAAAGCAGTTTCCTTAAATTACCATATATAACAAAGTTTGTAGTATTAAATATGTTACCTACAACCAAACAATGCTATAACTATAGAACGATTTATTTGTTCCATGTTTATCTTTACACAAACCTTCATCCACTCACTGTGGCACTGGTGGGGAGAGGGAGGGTCCAACCGAGAGCATGCATAACACCTGTTCTGCACTGATCATAATTCTCAGGTTTACACAGAGTATTTTCCATCTTCTTGTCTTCACCTCACAGGTAATATTTACACAAACCTTTATTTTCTTTGTTTTGTCACTTTCTAATTCTACATAATTGTCCCTATTTCCATGACAAATAGCTATGAAACCTTAAACTACATTTGAAGTAGTTTTGTGTTCCTTTCCCCGTCTCTGTGGTCTGAGGCTCTCCTCCTGGAACTGCTCCTCCTTTCTGAAGCTTGCATTTTAAGATTTTCCCTAGTAAATGTCTATGGTTAAATTCCTGCTTTGTAACCTTTACACATTAAGTCCATGTACTTTCATTTTATAAATATAATGGAAGCCCATTCTGTATTTCATCCCATGCAAAGGGTGAAGATAGAAAAACACAATGCCCTGTTACCCTAACATGTGTTTTCAGAGCACTCCATTTTTTGCTTTAAATTCCAAGAATTGTAATAATATAGAACATCCCCCCCTTTTTTTTCCTCCAATGGATCTGTTTTGGATGCTGTTTCAGTCACTTTCCATCTACACTACTGAGAAACATGATTCCTCAACCTCAGTTGCCTCATATTTAGAAGGCTGGTTGTGGGATGGTAGAATGGCTCACTAGATAGAGCACTTGCTGCTCTCTCATGTGGGTCATAGCTCAGATCCCAGAAGCCATGTTGTGTGGTTCTCAAAGATCCAAAGAATTGATGACCTCTGCTGTGGATATCAATCACTCTGTATGCTGGGAATGTGTTGATCTGATTTGGTGGATAAATAAAAATGCTGATTGGCCAGTAGCCAGGCAGGAAGTATAGTATAGGTGGGACAAGCAGAGAGGAGAATTTTGGGAACAGGAAGGCTGAGTCAGGAGATGCTGCCAGCCACTGCCGCCATGAGAAGTAAGATGTAAAGTACTGGTGAGCCACAAGCCACATGGCAACTTATAGAATAATAGAAATGGGTTAATTTAAGATATAAGAACTAGATAGCAAGAAGCCTGCCACGACCATATAGTTTATAAGTAATGTAAGTCTCTATGTGTTTACTTGGGTCTGAGTGGCTGCTGGCCCCCCGGTGGGACTGGAGATAACTCCAGCTACAAACCTCATCTTTTAGCATCTGTGGGTATCCACATACAGATATGCATACTCAGATGCACACATACACATAAACAAAAATGAAATAAATTTTAAATATGAAAAATTTATTATCAAGTTTATAGAACATTTGCAAGAGATTAAGGGGAAACATATTCAGAATATTATTCAAACATATTGCACTGTTCTTGGTAGAAAACAATACTTATAATGCACTCACAACATCTTATATATTAAGGATGACAGGGAAGTCTTTGTATATCATTAAAGGTGTAAGTCATTGCATCACTGGTGACCTAATTTGCTATGACTGTAGTATGATTTGAATCTCCCAGTCTTATTATGAGCATTATTTTTTTCAAATGCTATGGAAGAACCCCAAAGCCTACCTAATTTCTTACTTGTATTGGAACATTTGAATGAATGAAGTTCACAAAAGAACTATGCTTGATGTTAGGCTTTTGCCGATAATGTTTGGATTTTTACTTGTAATAGCAAGAAATAATAGTTGGTGCTGTGATCTCACCACTCTGGAGGCTGAGTCAGGCGCAAGTGCCATAAGTTCAAGACCATGTTCTCTTTCTTTTATGTGGATCTTAGATTCACAGTTTTAGATTCTGTATTTAAGTTGAACAAAGTGTCTGTGGAAATCAGGAAGCAAGGCAGTGGCCATGATAGGTGTGGGGATGGGTCTGAATGAAGAGGATAATAAAACACATGGGTCATGAAAGTAGAGGAGAGGACTGTTAGGGGAGGGCACATTAAATGAGGATGGGTGGAAAGGAGGAGATGCCAAAGATGGCCAACAACAATTAAGAATGCTTAAAAAGGCCATACATACTTTTAACCAGGGGTGGTCACACATACTTTTAATCCCAGCATGCTGGAGGCAGAAGCAGGTGGATCTTTGTGAGTTTGAGTCAGTCCATGGATACAATAGACAGACTATGTCTAAATAAGAAAAAAAAAAGGAAAATGAGAATAAGGAGAAAGAAGAAGAGGAGGAGGAAAAAGGGGAGGGGAGGCTGTGACTGTGACAATAAGGGTTGATCAAAGTGCTGAAAATAAGTGTATGTTGAGTGTTTGCTCCCTACTAGGATGATCATTTCACTTCCTCTGAGGCCCAGAAACGCTGTGGAGAAGGAGATGGCAGAAGTGAGGAAGATGGAGGATAGAGAGGAATACTTGACGCATTGTTCTCTGGC
The DNA here is from genome assembly GCA_902168425.1 of Peromyscus attwateri. Classification (NCBI taxonomy): domain Eukaryota; kingdom Metazoa; phylum Chordata; class Mammalia; order Rodentia; family Cricetidae; genus Peromyscus; species Peromyscus attwateri. Next base: position 11,457 of record CABHPP010137810.1, on the reverse strand, counting down.
CATCTGCACAAAACCTACACAAAAAAGAAAGGAATGAGAGACCTGAGGATGGAAGGGAGAAGAGTTAGGAAGAAGGGAGGGGTCTGTGGACATGAAAGGGAGGCAAGTTGGGAGAGGTCAGGGGGTAAATGAGATCTTAGTGCGTTGTAAGCAAGTATGAAACTATAAAAATAATTTAAAATTATATAATACAGAGTGGTCAGAATTGGACATCATATTTTATGACTTAAAAATCTTATCTTTATTTTGATTTTTTTACTTAGTAATAATTTATAAAAAATTTCAAATGTATAACTCAATGTTCTGTATTTGTAAACCTAAGTAACCTAATATCCTCCAAAATACATACCATTACAGCATAGCTGATTCCCCTTGTCAATACTTATCAAGAAGTACAATTATTTTTTATTAAAATGATTAGTTTCCTGGATTTTGTTTGAACATAAACAGGCTAACACAATATACATTAATTTTACTTGTGAGATTTTGGTTGTATTTATGCTGTTGCATGGCTGTGTAGTGTACAATTCATTGGTATATTATTTTAATAATAATAATAATAATAATAACAATAATAATATTTAATCTACCTGCTGAATATTTAGGTTGCTTCCAAGTATTGGTCACTACATTTATTTTACTCACTATTTGATGCTAATCTGACCAGGTTTCTAAGAAAACCATATTCTCCACTCACCAACGCGGTACATTTTCCCACACCATTTTTTAATAGACACTGTCTCATGTATCCCAGATTGGCTTTGAACTATTTACATACTCAGGAGGACCCTGGATTTCTGCTTTTCCTGTCTCCATCTTCCAGTGTTAGGATCACAGAGTGTTCCCCCAGAACTGACTTTGTGGAGTGCTGGCTATATAACTCAGGATTTTGTGAGTGCCAGGTGAGTACTTAACCAGCTGAGACACATCTCTTGCTCATGCCGAATAGCTTTCTATAAACTGATTGTTTTCCCTAGACCTCCTCCTTTGTTTCCTCTGATTGTCTCAATGTTAGATAATGTCAACTCTAACTCAGTTCGAACTCAAATGCATCTGTTATGAACATGCACACAGGAAACACCAAATACTTACTATGAAATTATTTTCATAACAGCCATGGGCTGTACATGGTCAAAGCTATCCTTACACTCATCTGCTTTATTTACTATGATTTTTATATTAATGACTTTTGTTGGTACTGTGACAAAATTCCTGGCAGAAATGTGAAAGAATGGAGGGTTTCTTTCGGCTACACATTGGAGGCTATAGTCCACCATGTCCGAGTCACGGGAGCAGAGTCTTGAGGAGGCTGCTTACATTTCATCTCTGCCCAGGAAGCATAGAGAGATGAGTGCTGTTTCTCATCCTCTGTCCTGGCACCACCCATATCCAGAGAATCTTCATATCACAGTTAAACCTTTTCAGAAATACCTGAATAGCCATCTGGGAGGCTATTCAGTGAATCTGTGCTGATTGGTTTTTGACAACTTGACACAAACCTAGATAGAGTTATCTGGGAAGAGAGGCCGTAGTTGAGAAAATACCTCCATCAGATTGTCAAATTAAATATACACACATCTGTGGGAATTATCTTGATTGAAGTTTGATATGGGAGGACCCAGGCTACTGTAGGTGGTGCTAGCCCAAGGAAGGTGGTCCTGGGTTATATAAGAAAGGAAGCTGAGCAAGCTGTAAGAAACAGGCCAGTAAGTAGTGTTCTTAGCTTCTGTTTCACTTCCTGTCTCTAAGACCACGCCCTTAATTCTTGAACTGAGCTCCCTTCATAGGAATGAAAGCTGTAAGATGAAATAAACCGTCTCTTCCCCAAGAGGTCATGTTTTTGATCATAATATTTTATCACAGCTACAGAACTCTAATTAGAACAGAATTTAAAACTCATCTGAAGAGGGCAAAAAATTATGTGCACACAAATAAGCCCTGGAAAAGACACGAAAAGTTAAACACACTGCCAATCTCTCCAAAGGGAGAAGACATTTGACTGTCCTTCCAGAATGCTGGAGGAAAATACAGTTACTACCTGGTAATCCTTTGCTACCTGTTGAGCCAAGCTCCACCCATATCACCCAGAATATTACGGTTGTTTATCCCAGACCTTTCCCTCCTGAAACCTTGGACATTACTTCCAGACCATAACACTTATCCTTATGAGAGATGTCATTTGTACTTTACAACAGCCTAAGTGATTTCTATGTTTTCCTAGGGCCAGGCATTGTTTATGTCAGTCATTTTCCCTAAGACCCTAATCTTGAGCATTGTTTCTAAGTAACAAGAAACCATATGTAATTTGTAAAGAGCTTCAATGTAAACATGTCTTAAGTTTTGTTACATTCACAGAGCTGAGTTGTTATCTGAAAACTTTTTTTTTTCCAAAATTGTGCTGTGCTTACTATGTCTAAAGCAAAATGATCTGGGTCAGAATCTAGAAGTCCTGGCCTAACACTGGTACCAAAGTGAGGCTGATCTCAGTTTCATTCTTACCTTCCTTGATAGTTTTTGTCTGTAAAGGCTAGAGGGACCCTCGTACATCCATCAAGCTGAAAAACAAGATTAACTCTTACAACTGCTGTAGTTATAAGAACAGTCACCATGTGAGATAATAAAAACCAATATCCTTCTCTCCTCAACACATAGAGACATATATCAGATCTATTGTTATTAACAACCCGTGTCATAAGTCAGGACAACAGTGAGTGGCATAATGGAAGTTGTGAGAGGGAGGGTTGAAGAGACAACTAGGAAATGTACTCTTAAAAGGCAAGAAGGCAAGGAATGGATAGTAGACTTAGCACCTCTGAACTGGAGTGATGTGAATAACCCTGGAATAAAACACTGACACACTAGCTTCTTTATTTCAAGGAACGAAAATGCATGACCACCTTTGTGTAGTAGAGAAACCGGGGGATAAGGGACAATGATGACAATAATGGCTATTATAATGTTTCAGAAAAAAGTAAAAGTATAGTATTAGAAATGAAAAAGGGAGAGGCTTTATAATAAAAAAAAATCAGCTAAGTTTAGTGACTTGCTAATGTAGGGAAAGAATCAGGCATGCTCCTGGACAGTACTGCATGTCTAGAAGCAGAGTAGAACAGTAACTAAAATTAGACACAGTAAAGGAAGTACTAATCTTATAATATCAGAGACAGGTAGAATTTAAAGGAAGAGGGAGAACCCTAGGAATCTGTCAGAGAAATAAGAGTAATGATGGGGATGGTTGACATGTCTCAGTGTGTAACAATGTTTGCTGCCAGACCTGTGACCTGAGTTGAATTTCTGAGATGCACACTGAAGAAAAGTAGATCTGAGTCCCACAAGTTGTTCTGATATCTACATGTATACCAGAACATGGGTGCAGGCACCCAAATTTGAAAAGAAAATAACTACAAAATATAATAATAAAAATTTTTACAGAATAATGACATGAAAGGAAGTTCTGTATGATTGGAGCCGGAACTGGGAGGCAGCCCGTGGGGTTCAAGAGCTGAGGCATTGCAGGTCCAGTGAGCTGCACCAGGGTAAAGTAGAGAGCCAGGCAAGAAAAGAAATAGCCTTTTACTTGATTCAATTTAATGCTGTGGTGAAAAGCACTTCCTTGAACCCAGTCGTTGTCCTGGGTAAACACATCACCCACTTTTTTTTTTCTGTAAATTTTCACTCTGTTTCTGAAAGGGAAGCATTTTCTGTACATCTTATCAGCTGCAAAACCTATGACACTAAGAAACTTCTGGCACATTAGATCTCAAGACAAAGACTTTTCTTCTTTCAGACTTTGACAATTTGTTATTTCTGGTTGTGTTTCAAACCCAAGTTGCATTCAGTTTCCTTATTTTTCGTGCAAAGGAGAAATATGAGATGAAGCCGAAAAATGCATTTTATATAATCCAATTGATTTTAAACTCTGCCGTTTGCAAGACAGCAGGAATGTCCCAACAGCACTGCTATCACATTCTCTAATTTGTTGTGTGCAGCTGCATGTTGCAAGCAATTTGTCACCTCAAATTCTAATAGAACTCTCACATATTCAAATGAGAGATGGAAGCAGCCTTGTAGATCATCATGGTAATGGTAAGGCAGAACTGTCGACAGGGACTTATAAAATTGGAAATTGATCCTGCATTTGACCTTAGACAAAGAGGCAAAAATGAACAACTAAGTGCTGCACTTGTAATAAAGGAAATAGCTCATCAGCAAACAGTAAATTTGTTTTTTAAATGTCAGTTTTAACAGGCCCATGCTCTGCTTCAAGGCAGATATCTGTCAACTTTAAGGTCATTGTCAAACAGTAAAACAGAATTCAATATTCAAGAATCATAGAACGTGTTGCTATAAAACATGAAGTTCATTGATATTTTTATTTGTAGTAATAAAATAATTACATTTCTTTGTTAGTCTAACCATGTAAGACTTGGGAATTTTGCAAATATACAGTGGAGAGATGCAAATGTTTCTGAATCTGTGATTAAATCTACAGAAACCATTCGCTGACAATTGACACGTCACTGCCGTCACTCTCGGTGCAGAGTGAGAGAGAAGACATAGATAATTAAGGTATTTAACTTTGGAAGTTGAAGTAGTCAACTGGATTTTAAAAAATGGCCCTGGAAGCAGGCAAAGCTCTGTTCAGAGGGGACTTTGCAGGAATTACAGTCAGGGGAAGGTATCAGTCTTACTTGCTGTATGTAATATAATTAAATGATGAAATGCATCTGCAAGTTTGTAGAGGAGATGAAAAGAAAAAAATGCTTACAGTGTTTATAATCCAACAAGAGCAACAGTTGCATTTATTAACTTTAAAAATTATTAAATCTATATAACTCTGAGGACTTATGGTCTGAGACATAGGGACACTAGTTTTAGTGAATTGGAACCACTCTTAGAATCCCAATGGGTCTCCAAATATTATATATTGAAACATATGGTGAGGCATGGGTCAATGTTTAGGTAGTATGAACCCCAGCCTCATGAAGAGGATTGGTATCCCTCTGAAAAGAGGCTGCAAAGAAGGCTGCAACCCCCCATACCTCAGGTTCTACATTAGGGCCCATAGTCCTGGCAAATTTACCAGAGGACAGAGTGGTTCTAGGGATCCCAGAGAAAATATCACCCACTGCCTGCTAAACCCCAACAAGCTTGTCAAACAACCCCGAATTCCACCTAACCCTGGGCTCTATATCCTGGCCTACTACTTGGAAGAAGGCTGTGGCTTTAGCAGAAGCCAGGCAAGCACAAGGGACCCCAGAATACATCCCTTACTTTGGCCTCTATATCCAGTCCTACTACTTCAGAAGCAGACTTCAGCTTTACAGATCACAGGCCAGATCTAGAGACACCAACCCTGGCATCTGTACTGGAGACCTGGTGGGTCTTAGGGGCCCCAGAGGCCAGACCAGATCTAGGGACCACAGACTGCACCCCCTCCCCTGGTTTCCAAATCTTGATCTACAACTTCTGAAGAGGACTTTGGCTTTACCAGAGGTCAGGCCAGATCCAGGGACCCCTAGCCCAAAAAACCTGAGAGCCACACCCTACTGGACCTGAAGACACATTAGTCACCAGAACCCTTGGCCATTTAAGCTACAAGACCAGAAAGGGAAGAGAAACCAAAGAACCAAAAACCCACCCAAAAAAGACAAATGCAGGAATCAATACCTAGACCTATATTTATCCCGAATCTAGTTGTTTAAAGGCCAGTGTAAGAAAACAATCAATAACAGAAAGGGCAATATGGTATCACCAGAGTCCAGTTATCCAATGACAGCAAGACCTTAACAATCCAACACAGCAGAAGCACATGAAAATGACATTAGAAATGACTTTGTGAAGATGATAGAGGTCTTTAAAGAGGAAATCCCTTAAAGAAGTTGAGGAAAAGACAAAAAATAGGGGGAAAATCAATAAATCCCAAAAAGACAGACAAGAAAAAAAACAGATAAAGGAAACTGTTAAAGACCTAAAATAGAAATAAAAGCAATAAAGAAAACACAAATGGAGGAAACCCTGGAAATAGAAACTCTGGGTAAGCAAACAGGAGCGAGAGAGGCAAGAATCACCAACAGAATAGAAGAGAATAGAAGAGATGGGAGAATGAATCTCAGGCTTGAAGACATGATACAGAAAATAGAGTCATCAGTCAAAGAAAAAGTTATATCTAAAAAATTCCTAACAAAAAACATTCAGGAAATCAGGGACACTATGAAAAAAACAGACATAAGAATAATAGGAGCCGGGTGTTGGTGGCGCACGCCTTTAATCCCAGCACTCGGGAGGCAGAGGCAGGCGGATCTCTGTGAGTTCGAGGCCAGCCTGGGCTACCAAGTGAGCTCCAGGAAAGGCGCAAAGCTACACAGAGAAACCCTGTCTCGAAAAACCAAAAAAAAAAAAAAAAGAATAATAGGAATAGAAGGATAAGAAGCCCAGCTCAAAAATCTAGACAAAATTATAGAAGAAAATTATCACAATATATGGAAAGACAAGCTTATGAATGTACAAGAAGCTTACAGATCACCAAATGGATTGTATCAGAAAAGAAAATCCATTCACCACATAATAATCAAAACACTAAATATATAGAACAAAGAAAGAATATTAAAAGTGGCAGGAGAAAAAAGGCCAAGTAGCATAAAAAAAGGCACACTTAATAGACTCATACCCAACTTCTCAGCAGAGATCCTAAAATCCAGAAGGTACTAGACTGGTGTCTTGTGGACTCTAAGAGACAAGGGATGTCAGTCCAAACTACTGTACCAACAAAACTGCCAATCACCTTAGATGGAGAAATCAAGATATTTCATGATAAAGTCAAATTTAAACAATATCTATCAACAAACCCAGACCTACAGAAGGTACTAGAAGGAAGGAAAACTCCAACCCCAGGAAAGTAATTACACCCACAAAAACACAGGCAATAGTTAATCTCACATCAACAAAATCCAAAGAAAAGAAACACATACACACTACCACCACAAACAACAAAATAACAGGAATTAACAATCAGTGGTCATTAATATTCACCAATATCAGAGGCCTCAATTCACCAAAAAAGATACAGACTAATGGAATGGATATGAAAACAGGATCCATCATTCTGCTACATACAAGAAACATACCTCAACATCAAAGATAGACATCACCTCAAAGTAAAGGACTGGAAAAAGATTTTCCAATCAAATGTAACTACGAGGCAAACTGATGTAGCTATCCTAATAACTAACAAAGTATAATTCCAATCAAAATTAATCAAAGGAGATGGAAAAGGGCATTATATATTCATCAAAGGAAAAATCCACCAAGATGGTATCTTAATTCTGAGGATCTGTGCCCCAAATGTAAGGGCACCCACAATTGTAAAAGAAACATTACTAAAGCTAAAAACACACATAGACCTGCACACAATAGTAGTGGAAGACTTTAACACCCCACTCTCACCAATGGGCAGGTCATCCAGACAGAAACTAAACAGAGAAATAACAGAAGAAACAGATGTTATGAGTCAAGTGGACCTAACAAATATCTATAAAACATTTCACCCAAACACAAAAGAAAATAACTTCCTGTCAGCACTGCATGGAACTTTCTTCAACATTAACCATAAGCTTGGCCACAAAGCAAGTCTTAACACACACAAAAAATTGAAATAATCCTCTGTATCTTATCAGACTACCATGGATTAAAGCTGGATTTCAACAAAAACAGAAAGCCTCCAGACATATGGAAATTAAACAACTCTTTGCTGGTCAAGAAATAAGGAAGGAAGTTAAAGACTTCCTAGAATTCAATGAAAATGAATGCACAGATTATCCAAAATTATGGACACCATGAAAGCAGTGCTAAGAGAAATTTCATAGGACTACCTGCTTTAATGAAAAAATTGGAGAGATCTCATACTTAGTGACTTAATAGCACACCTGAAATCTCTAGAACAAAAAGAAGCAGTAACACCTAAGAGGAGTAGATGGCAGAAAATAATTAAACTTAGGATTGAAATAAATAAATAAAATAGAAACAAAGAGAACAATACAAAGAATCAATGAAACATAGAGTTGGTTCTTCAAGAAAACCAACTAAGTAGATAGACTCTTATCCAAACTAAGTAAAAGGCAGAGAGAGAATGTCCAAATCAACAAAGTCAGAAACAAAAAGGGGGGCATAACAACAGACTCTGAGAAAATCCAAAGAATCATAAGGTAATACTTCAAAAATCTGTACTCCACAAAATTGGAAAATCTAGAAGAAATGGACAAATGTCTTGATAGATACCACTTACCAAAGTTAAATCAAATTCAGATAAACAGTTTAAATAGACCAATAACTCCTAAGGAAATAGAAGTAGTCATTAAAATTCTCCCAACCAATAAAAGCCCAGGGCCAGATGGCTTCAGTGCAGAATTCTACCAGACTTTCAAAGAAAAGCTAATACCAATACTCTTCAAAGTATTCCACAAAATAGAAACAAAAGAAATATTGCCAAATTCTATGAGGCCACAGTCAACCTGATAACCAAACCACACAAATCCTCAACAAAGAAAGAGAATTGCAGATCAATTTCTCTCATGAACATTTATGCAAAACTACTCCATAAAATACTGGCAAACTGAATCCAAAAACACATCAAAAAGATCATCCACCATGACCAAGTAGGCTTCATACCAGAGATGCATGAATGGTTCAATAAAGCAATGAATCCAAGGGAGTCTGTTTAAGAAGTGTAAGGGAAATTTATTAAGGTATATTGAGGAAATTACACTCAAAAATACAGAACAGAGTAGACAGCTGAAGTCATCCTCTGATCTGACTAGGGTGTGGGGGGAGCAAATCCATCTCTTAGGCAGGAGCAGGGAGAAGGGACATGTGATGGAGCAAATACCACTACAATTCAACATATGAAATCAGTCAATGTAATTCACCATATAAACAAACTGAAAGAAAAAATAAATGCATGATAATTGCATTAAATAATGAAAAAGCCTTTGACAAAATCCAACACCCTTTCATGATAAAAGTCCTGGAGAGATCAAGGATACAAGGTCATACCTAAACATTATAAAAAGCCATATACAGCAAGCCAACAGCCAACATCAAATTAAGTGGAGAGAAACTCAAAGTGATTCTACTAATATCAGGAACAAGATAAGGTTGTCCACTATCTCCATTTCTAGCTAGAACAATAAGACAACTAAAGAAAATCAAGGGGATACAAATTGGAAAGGAAGAAGTAAAAGTATCATTATTTGCAAAAAATAATTCTATCAGAGAACTCTTACAGCTGATGAACACCTTTAGACAGATAGCTGGATACAAGATTAAATTTAAAAAAATCAGTTACCCTCCTATATACAAACGATAAACTGGCTGAGAAAGAAATCAACCATCAACAACATTTATAATAGCCTCAAACAATATAAAACATCTTGGGGTAATTCTAACCAAGAAAGTGAAAGACCTGTATGACGAGAACTTCAAGTCTTTAAAGAAAGAAATTGAAGAAGATATGAGAAGATGGAAAGATCTCCCATGCTCATGGATCAGTAGGATTAACAAAGTAAAACTGACCATCTTACCAAAAGCATTCTACAGATTGAATGAAATCCCCATTAAAATTCCGACACAATTTACAGACCTTGATAGAATAATACTCAACTTCATATGGAAAAACAGCAACAACAACAAAAAAAAACCCAGGATAACAAAAACAATTCTGTAAAATAAAAGAATTTCAGGAGATATCACCATCTCAGAGTTCAAATTCTACTATGGGGCTTTAACAATAAACACTGCATGATATTGGCATAAAAACAGACAGGTGAATTAATGGAGTCAAATCAAAGACCCAGAGATAAATCCATACACCTATGGACACCTGAATTTGACAAAGAAGCTAAAATTATACAATGAAAAAAATGAAGCATCTTCAACAAATGGTGCTGGTCTAACTGCATGTCAGCATGCAGAAGAAAGCAAATAGAGCCATATCTTTCACCCTGCAGAAAGCTCAAGTCCAAGTGGATCAAAGACCTCAATGTAAATCCATGTGCACTGAACCTAATCAATGAGAAAGTAAAAATAATCTAGATTTCATTGGCACAGGAGACTACTTCCTGCACAGAACACTAATAGCATGGGCAGTAATATTGACAACTAATAAATGGGATGCCATGAAAGTGAAAAGTTTCTGTAAGGCAAAGGACATTGTCAATAGTTCAAAATAGAATCCTACTGAATGGGAAAAGATCTTCACCAACCCCACATCTGACAGAGGGCTGTTTTCCAAAATCTATAAAGAACTCAAGAAACTGGATGTCAATAAACCAAATAATTCAATTTAAAAATGGGGTTACAGATCTAAACATAGAGTTCTCAATAGAAGAATCTCACATGGTTGAGAAACACTTAAAGAAATGTTCAGTCTTCTTAGCCATCAGGGAAATGCAAATCGAAATGACTCTGAGATTCCATCATTACACCTGTCAGAATGTCTTAGGTCAAAAACACAAGTGACAGCTCATGCTGAAGAGAAATTGGACTAAGGGGAACATTCCTCCATTACTGGTGGATGTGCAGACTTGTATAGCCACTTTGAAAGTTAGTGTGACAGTTTCACAGAAAACTGGGAATCAATCTACCACAAGACTCAGCTATAATCTTCTTGGGCACATAGCCAAAGAATGCTCAATCATACCAAAAGGAAATTTTCTCAGTTATATTCATAGCAGCTTTATTTGTAATAGCCAGAGCCTGGAAACAACATTGATGTCCCTCAATCGAGGAATGGATAAAGAAAATGTGGTACATTTCCACAATGGAGTATTACACAGCTCTTAAAAACAAAGACAGGAAAGTTGTAGGCAGATGGATCAAACTAGAAAAACTCATTCTGAGTGAGGTAACCCAGACCAAGAAAAATAAACATGGTATGTACTCACTCATAAGTGGATATTAGCTATAAAATAAAAGGATAACTATACTATAATCCATAGACCCTCCTAGCTAACGGGGAGGATTCATGAGGGACAAATAGATCTCCCTGGGAAGGGGAAATAGGAGAGATTTCACGAGTGGACTGAGGGTGGGTGGGAATGGGACCATTAGTGATCAGGTAAGGGGGATTAAGAGGGTGAGAGTACTGAAAGGGAGTACTAGAAAGGGGGCATTTTGGGGGTCAGGGAAAAACCTGGCACAAGGGACTCTCTTAGGAATCTATGAGGATGATCTCTGCTAATACTCCTACCAATAGCAGATGTATGTCATGAACTGGTCAACTCCTGTGATCAGATTGGTGCCTAGTCCCATTGTCATCAGACAGGCTTCATCCAGCAACTGATGGAAACAGTTGCAGACCTACATCAAACATTCGGTGGAGTTTGAGAAAAATTCTGCCTAAGAGGGGAAAAGAGGGTTGTAAGAGCCAGAGGGGTCAAGGACACCACAAGAAAACCCACA